>QODF01000097.1:527025-660243 GCA_024372805.1 Oostethus manadensis | reverse complement strand
CACACACACACACACACACGGGGAGAACATGCAAACTCCACACAGAGATGCCCAGACTTGCCCAACTGAGTTGTCTCTCAGTGTTCAAATAAACCTACCATTGTAGACTTTATAGACTGATCATTTCTTTGTTAGTGGGCAAACTTACGAAATCAGCTGGGGTTCAAATAGTTTTTCCCCTCATTGTAGATACTAGTGGTGTCCCGATCATATATTGATTGATATATTTTTTGCTGCTATATCAGTATCGGGTTATATCAGCCTACAAGATCTACAATCTCTGATTGACAATACAAGCTGTCGATTCCAGACTCCTCACCAGCATGTCTATCTGGCAGCAGATGATAGAGTCCACGTCATCATAATGTGTTTAGCAAGAAGTAGGAGTGATGTCGGCCATGTATATTTTTTGTTAAAGTTCGAAAATACATTGCAGCCGATTGCAACACCAAACTCATTGTGCATTTGAAGCAGCGTTACACGAGAAAAAACACCCACAGGACGACAAAAAGTCATCTAAGTCAGCTAAGATGACCAGCCCCTATAGGTGGTGAGTAAAGTTGGGTTTAAATGCTTAATTGAGCACCTCGACCCTCTCTATATTATGTTTAGTCACGATGTTGTTGTGGATAAAACTATACTTTCAGATGCTTAAAGAAGTGAATGGGTCCATTTGTTTCATGCCTACTGTTGATGATTACTGTTCTCTGTTTGAGTATTACGCCCTTTCTAACATTCCACACTACAAAATAAGTAATAATAGTATGAGTCGAGTTGATATCAGCCAGAGTGTTGATGTACGGTGTAGTATTGAAAGAAATAAAACATTTTCACTGGTTTGCACTGGTTTTTGAAGACCTTTGCGTTTAAGCAAATGGACATCACATATACTTCCACCTGCAATTACATGTCCATTGCTTTTACTTACAACCATCCTATAGTAAATGCCACATGTTAGAGTGGCCCATTGATTTCACTATGACTGTGTAGCCCTAAGCAGTAGCAGAGGCTCTAAAATGACTTGGAGCTCTCCTACTAGGCTTGACTGCCAGAACCTTTATGGGCCACGGCTTCCTGCTATTTTGCTATGCTGAATGATGGTCTAATAATATGCATTATCCTTGCCGCCAACCATAGGAATCAATCTTTTCCAGTGCTCCTGGTCAACCTTGGCTCAGTGCGGTCAGATTGTGTGTCATTTCCTGGCAACGTCAGACCTAAATTTCCCAGTGCAACACCTGACATGCTGTCTGGGAAAAGATAGACCAGGGAGCAGATGACATGTGACTATGAATATGAGGGAACGTGTTCAATATATGTGCAAATGGAGCACTTGATTTCAGTTTTTCCGGTTCATCTGTGATTACAATGTTTAAGACACTCTGGACCAGTTCTACACTGCTGTAAAATATAACCACATAAAACAACTCTCCCATATGACCGTCTATAAAAATGTCAAATTATTATATCTCACTGGGGAGAAGAAGTGTTGGAGAGATGTTTTTTTGTAACAGAGCAGGAGATATCAATACAAGCCGAGTATTTTATCTCTTTCTAATTTTCATGACAGTATGGGCTCAGTTTACTGTCTAAACTTGAACGTAAGCTGCTTTCATTGGATATACACGATCATAAACAATTTGCGAATGCCCATTGCGATACATTGTTGGTGTCTATGACCGTGTGTGTCTGGTGATCTTTGTAAATGCAGACTTTTTGATATTGCTTTTCTATTTGAGCTGATATTATGCAGGTGTATAAAATGAATGTGTGTAGTGAGTGTAAATGAATACGATAGGTTTATCCTTCTGTGGCTCAAAGATATCATGGATTTAAAATCTCATAAATTCTGGATGACACTTGTCTGGTGTGGTAAGACGATGTAAAAAGTAAAAAAAAAATACTCTTCTTTAAAGGAGCGTTAACTTTCTGTTGTGCTTTTAAAGATCCACCAAAGCAATTCTTCAATTATCAAACAGACGTGTGTTCATCTTGAGACAATATTCCTTGACTATCCCTTTCAGCAAGACCCTCTTCTCCCTGACGACCCACTACTTTAAGCTAGAAGAAGGAGGGGAGCGCTCCCTCTGCATTACATTCGGCTTCTTCTTCTTTGTCAAAGCCATGGCCATTCTCATTGTTACTGAAAACTATCTGGAGTTTGGTTTGGAGACTGGTGAGTGCTTGAATCCTTGAATCAACTAGTTTTACAAGTTGTAATGTATTTTGTTCTTCCTTTGAAGGTTTTGCAAACTTTTCTGATAGTGCTCTACAGTTCCTGGAACACCAGGGCTTGGAGTCGCAGTAAGGGTGATTTCAGACATGTTTTTTTGTTGTTGTTTTTTTTTGCCTTAAAAAATGATTCATGAATCATTCAGTTGTGCTTTCTCTTCCACAGGGGTCCCATATCAAAACTTACTTTCAAGCTAATATTAGCCTTCCTCTGTGCCCTGATTGGAGCCTTTTTAACCTTCCCTGGTCTGCGATTGGCCCAGATGCACCTTGATGCCCTCAATGTGACCACAGCCAAATTTACACAGTGAGGCACAGTATTTACTGCTATTTTATGGTGTGCATTACTATCTAGTAGGGATGTCACGAGACACTCAACTCACAAGACGAGGTGATACATGAGATTAGTTTGCAAGAACAAGACGTGATTTTTGCATTACTTCTGAGAAAAGTAGAATGAAAAAATATATCACAATATATTGCAATCTACTAATTTCATTTCTACTACGTTACACTCTATGCATGCTACAGGCCCTGCCTCTACCCACTGAGACAAAGGGACTTTATGACTGACAAAAGGTATCACTTCATTCACGCCGTTGTTCCATGGAACAAACCCGCCAAGATGCCAAAACCAATTCACAGAGTGCACCCTATTCCTGCCGGTTTGGAGGCGAGAGACGAGGAAAACAAACACGCATGCACATGGCTATATAATGACACCAGCAAAATTATTGAGTTCATTTTCATTGTGTGATTAATTATTTATTTTCATCCCAGGCCAAGACACCCTTACTATCTGGCTATTGTTTAAATTGTAGGTCATTGTGGAAACACTCTAACATGTAACATTTGATAAATGTTACTGCTGTAACTTCGTACTGTAGTTGTGTATATTGTATTGAGTGCAAAATCTATGCAAATACTGTACATGGAGGTCATGTCAAATTTCATTATTTTGAAATAGCGATCTACTTTTGTTTTGCTTTTCTGGTTCTGTAGGACTTTGCTTCATATCAACTTCCTTTCTCCGCTCATCATGGTCCTGCTGTGGGTGAAACCTATTACCAAGGATTACATAATGAACCCCACCCTTGGAAAGGACAGCTTGCCTTTGTAAGTCAACTCCATTCAAAGTCATGCAGTTTATCCATACGGCGGCTAGAGATTGTTATTTTTTAAATGCAAACGTAATTGTAACTGTCCTACAATCCTCTCAAGAATTTCTCGTGACTGTCTATTGTTAATGCCCGTGGGGTTGAGGTCACAGCTCTCAAGTTCACATAACCATATAACAGTCATGCTGTAACAGACAAATGCCTTCCTCAAACCCTCCCCGCACTGTGTGTAACCTATATTCATCCAAAATCTTTTGCTAATAAATTAAGAAGCATAAAAAACTGAGGGATCTACCCCAACGCCCGAACTTCCTGTCCCAAGTAATTTTGTCACTTTAGTTCCTGAGACTTAAGAGGGACTCTGAGCTTAAAAAAAAAAAAAAAAATCCCTTTGCAAATTGTTCGAACTATATTTCCCTTGCGGCACACAGTCCACATGATGGAGTGATGTAGCAGTTAAAAAGAAAAGCTGCCATCCTTTCACCTCATTCTTCCTGTGTGACTCATCGCTGTCTCCCACTTGTCCATATCAGGATGGCTGAGCAGACGTACGACACACTGCGGTTATGGACCATCATACTGATGTGTGTGCTGCGGCTCGTGATGATGAGGCATCATTTGCAAGCCTACCTCAACCTGGCTCAGAAGGCTGTGGAGCAGATGAAAAAGGAGGCAGGACGGATAAGTATCGTCGACCTGCAGAAGATGGTAACTGATATCGTTTGCATCATAATCCTCATTGTATCTTCCATATAGGATTGTCATGTCAGCCTCTCTCGGGGTTTGCAGCAGTGGAAATGTTTGCCATCAAACACCAGCCATTCATCACAAACAAATATGAACACTTTAAAGCCACAATTTTCCTTGTCAAGCAAAGCACACCAAGTAAACATTTTCTTAGTACTGTTAAAAATAACACATTCACAGTGGTAACAAATGTATTATGTTAACAATTTCTGATTAACCAGCCACATCTCTGTTATGACAACAGCTGGAGTCACATCGTAGTGTCACCATAGAGTAGGGGTCTGCAACCCGCAGCTCCGGAACAGGATGCGGCTCTCTTATCCTTATGCTGTGGCTCCAGCTGATTTAGCACCAAAGTGCTAGGGGTAGTGTTTTCTGGTTTGTCAACTTGGTGGGGTACCATGATGCAACTATTTTGCCGTTCTCCACTAAGTTACATTGTCACTAATGAAGAGGATATGGAGAGGGGAACTAGAACTGGAATAAATTGATGTGTAACAAAGCTTTTATTGCAAATGTTCAGAATCAGCTTTACTGGCCAAGTATTTTTACACAAACATGGAGTTTGACTCCAAAATTAGTAGAGAAGGCTTAAGCATACGAACAGGAAGACAGGAAAGGAATGTGACAATACTTTTAAGGGCACTATATAACAGTGTTACCTTCAGTTTAGTGGTCAAATAGGTTTTGTGGCTCCAAGTGGGTTTTCAGTTGGTGGGAACGGGCCAAAATGACTTTTGATGCAAAAGGCTGCCGGCCCCTGCCATAGAGTCACACAGAATCTGACGCTCTTTTATAACGGACTTCAGGGGTGTCCAGAGTGTGACACAAGATAATCAAAGAAGAAACTATACACAAAGACACATTTTGTAAAAAAACATTACAAAAAATGTAAAAATTAATAACATGTTTTGTCACCTAACACAAACCTGTAGGCTGTTTTTTCTTTAAATAGATATCACATCTTGTCATATCAACATGGGTTGGTTTACAAAATATTAAGTATCAAATTGGCTATTAGTACTTAGATTACTTAAAATCTAAGTAACAACATTTGAAATATATATAATGCTGTATATATGATATGATTTTTTCATTCACACATTGAAATGATTGTTTATTTGATTCCTTATATGCTGATTTTATGTTTGTCTTTTCTACTGTCTTCCAGGTTGCACATGTTTTTTACTATTTGTGTGTTATCGCACTACAGTATGTGGCACCGCTAGTGATGCTACTGCATACCACCTTGCTGCTAAAAACATTAGGTGAGCCTCTCCCTTGATCATTGCCTTAATAAGTCATGAGACACATGTACAGTTAAATCTATCTAATACAATGCTTTGCTCATGATTGCAACAAAAAGGGCAAATGCAAATGGGTGGAGAACTGTAAACTCATGCATAACACAAAGCATACAAATCTCTACAGTAATATGCTCACTTGTGGCTATGAGACATACAGTGCTATTTTTTGGAGTCACCCAAGAAGTGCATATGGTTTCATTCAACTGATATGTAATGTGTTATGGATGATAAAAAAGAAGGATAAAGAAGCAAAATAAGGTTTTGCACAATTAATGGTTTTGTTATGTTGCCGATGTAAGTCAAATATTATTGTATAACTATGAAGGATCCAGGTGGTGTCCTAGTTGTCCATATGTGGTGTGTAGCTCTTTTCCAGACATTTTGTGTGTGTGTGTGTGCATGCATACAAATAAGAGACCACTATTTATATTTGAATTAGATTGCAATTTAGTTTTTTAGTGTCAATACTATGATCTCAAAGGGGTCACAAAGGGTGTCTCTTTCTTTAATTTAAGTTTTAATGTGATTCATAAGTCAGTTTCACTTCAGCTGACCTTAATATTTGAACCTTATTGGATAGTTGTCGAGATGGGCATAATAATGGGATAAATATTGGTTGTGCTTGAAATGGATTCTTGCTTAAACATGTCTTAAAGCCACTGAGGCAAAATGGCATCATTCACTCCTCAGTTGAAACCAGTAAAGGCGCTGTGATTTAGTCTCAGCGCAAAATATTGACAAGCAACATGTTTTTAGCTCAAAATATCAATATGTATACAGTACATTACGAATCATTAATCGATTCTTTTGTTAATCAAGACACTTTAGTATTCCTGTTATCAATTTGTTGAACAACTTATATTCTGCATACAGCATTAAAAATGATTGCAGGATGCCTGACAGTGGAATACGTTAAACTCCTAGTTAAAGTCCTGGTCCACCATGTTTCTATTACTAAAAAAATGGCCTCTTAAGTCGATGACATACAGGGGGATTGAGAAGTAATTCCCAATTTATTTCTGAACTATAATTCTAACAAGAAATGAACTTGAGAAGAAAGTCTATTGCATGGCGTTTTAGTTAAAATTCAATATGGGCACCAGCATTCGCCACCAGTTTCTCAAGCCGCCTGGAAACCTCATTAACTTATTTCACAAGGAACTCCTGTGGGGTGGAAGACATAACTTCTCGTATTTGCCCTTATAGTTTGTCCAAAGGCATTGCTTTGGTAGAATTGACCTGCTCCTTTAACCAACCCCAAAGAATAAAGTCAGGACTCTTGGCTGGCCATTCATGCGGACCACGACGACCCATCCATCTACCAGTGAAGTAGGCATTCAGCCATTCAAGGAAAAACAATAGCAAAATATGGAGGAACCCCATCTTGCATGAAAATTAAATCAATATTCTCCCAATTACTGATAACTGGCCAGATTTCATCTCTTAGCACGGTGAGGTACCTTTCGGCATTCATGGTATCGCGAAGGATGAAGGGACCCATATTCCTGTCCAAGGTCATTCCACACCATGCCGTTATTTTGGGCCAATTTTGCATTTTTTAGACGTAATACGAGGCTCTTCTCCTGCCCAGTAGTGGCAGTTGTGACGGAAAACAAGAACATAGCTTTAATTCCCAAACTTACACAAAAAAGGAGAAAAATATTACAACATATGAATAAATTATAAGTATTTTAAAATAGGAAGTTACTTTTCAATCACCCTGCACATGGTGGACCACTTGTCGACATAAAATTTGAATTTTTGAGCGGTCTCGGAAGGTAACACCTGGGAATAATGGGGCTCTGCTGTATTTTTCATTTTTCTTTAATTACTACTGTGGTCAGTTTTGAGTTATTGCAGTGTGAGTCAGCCAGTACAATGGGCGTCAACATAAACAGGTACCGCTATATTAGCTCGGGCTGGTGAGTAGGCAATGGAGGCCCATTTGTAATGTGTCTGTGTGTTCTCAGGTGGGCACTCGTGGGGGTTCTGTCTTGAAAAAGAAGAAGCTTTGCCCTGCACCCAACAAATGGACTCTGCGCTGGGGGAGGCACCAGTAGCACCCCCTGTAATGGAGGTGGGAGCACGGGTGTCAGTAGCCCAACTATCGGTGGCCCTCGGGGGCCTGAAGACCGTCTTTAGCCCCTTGCTTTTCCGAGGTCTCTTCTCTTTCTTCACATGGTGGATCGCTGCCTGCCTCTTCTCCACCTCCCTCTTCGGCCTCTTCTACCACCAATATCTCATGGCGGCGTAGGCCCGGCGCGTCGCCACAGTGACAGACCATATCATCAGAACTCCTGCTTCAACTTCCAGTCTTCCTTCACAGATTAACTCTGTGCTTTTACATTCACATCTTTTTAGTCACTTTCACACAACATTTCTTACATTTGGTAACAATGGCAAGTGGGACATTAACAATGGACTGAATCTGACTTTGTGGTCAGATACTGTATCTCATATGCTGGACACAGTTCATGCTTACATGTGGCACGTATCTGTTTTTCAAGGTAAAATGTTTGTGTTTTTTTAATATTAGGTCCACAGTTATCCCCATGACAACATTACTGAATTTGGCAGTTTATAATGGTTATTGGGTTGTAGTAGGGCAAGTGCTGAAAGGCTGAAGTGTTTGAGTCTTAAAAAGTCATGCAGCCTCTTTTTGTCTCAGAGAAAGAGGAGGGGCCTAGCTCTCCAGCTGGAGGACCAACCAATCAGCTGAGCAGGGTAGACATATGTGTATGTGTGTGTGCGCGTGTGTTTGTGTGTGTGTCTTGGTGTGGAGGTACAGCCTTGACTGAGGAATGACACTCGACTTGGGTCAGCTATGTGAAGTTGAAGATGTTCCAGTAGATGTGGAACACCCAGTTTTACCTGAGCCATCCTAAAACGAGAGTGCTGAGCTTTTCCCAAGCACCTGTGACTATTTAAGAAGAAAAGGGAAGGGGTGGCGCTCTCTGCTGCTGTGTTGCACCATCTCCCTGCTGAAGCTCGCCGTGCGATCACCTACTGTTGAAGAGGAAATGCCTTTTTGTTTTGTTTTTTTCTTCAATAGTTTGTATTTCAAATCACTTATTTTTATTTGAGTTTTTCTTACAAATCAAATGAATTTCAGCAAGGGTGCCAAGTATTCCATGTTCACACCTTAAGGGCCTTTCCACTCGCATGAAAAAGTTGTCTCTTGATACCTTTTTTGTGTGTGTGCACAGTAAGACTGAAGTGTAAATTTTTACTGAGTGTGCACAGAAAGCTAATACAAATGTCCAAACCTTTCAACAAAGTAGGCCAGGAGGTGCAACCTAATTTTATGCCGTTATATTTTCTTATCTTGGTTATGTGGTGTAATTTTACTACAGGAGATCCATCTTCTATGCCGCTTATCCTCACCAGGGTTGCAGGGGTATAGGGTACTAGGGTATGTATTAGGCAATGCTAGAGCCTATCCCAGCCGACTTAGGGCAAGAGGCGGGGTACCAGCCAGTCGCAGTACTGCAGGAGATGCACATCATATCAACTTCTGTTTTACTCAGTGGGGAGTTTCAACTAATAATGAATGTATCGATCTTGCCTAATTTCACGATTTGTTTTATGAAACTAATTTATATGTGTGATGTAATCATTTTTTTAACTTCCCCACACTTGCTTTTTTGCAGTTGCAGACACAATTGCATATGTCCTAATGACTATTTCTGATAGTATTTCTTAATGATGTTTAGGCCTGTAAACATTTTTAATTTTTACATAAGGTATTTTATTTTTGGTCAGTGTGCAAGGTGACTTGAATCGATTTTGTACATGTTTTGAGATTTTTTAATCATCATTCTGTCCTATTAGTGTGGCCTGTTGGGAAGTAGCTGGGATACTTTCAGAATTCAGTTTTTTCAGTTTGGTACCACTGAAAGTGTTTGCTTTATTCTGCTTCATGGTTTCACAAAGTAATTTACACATGTTCCTCCACCTATTTATTTCTGCTTCAGAGTTGGTCTTTGAATAAATTATGTTCTTTCATTTGTGTATATGGATTTATGCTTCACATTATAATTCATCCATCCATCCATTTTTTTATACCACTGATCCTCATTAGGGTCGCGGGTCATTATAATTCAACCTTTGGAAAAAAAGTGACCAAAAATGTTCCTGAAAATTGCTGTAAGAATGTATTTTTAAATGAGTCAATATTTTAAAACAACTTAAGCAGAAAGTATACATATACTGTAATTATTCATTCTCTATGCCGCTTAATATTTGTGAGGTATGCTGGAGCCTATCCTAGATGACTTTGGGCATAAGACGGGGTAGATCCTGGACTGGTCACCAGCAAATTGCAGGGCAGATACAGACAAGAACTCACATTCTTACATACGGACAATTTACAGTCACCAATTAACCTAATTTGCATGTTCTTGGAACTGGGAGAACATGCAAATGCCACAAATGTCCAACAGAGATTCAAACTTAGATCTTACAGATCTTCTGGCTGTGTGGCCTGCATGCTAATCACTTGGCCACCTATTAATATAATTTTTTTAACAAATAATTTCCATTAAAAATGTTAAGTATTTGCCTATATTATTATTAGACCGAGAATGGGTAAATGTTAGGCAGCAACTGGTATTTTAGGCTTACAAGTTAACTATTGCAACGTGCTTGTCAATTTTCTTCTCGTAATTATGACTTGTTTACCATATGTTTTGACTTGGACTCATAACTTTTTCTGCAACCTAATTTTCCATTCCATTTCCATTTTTCAAAATATTCCAACCTAAAAACATTTGCTTTAATATTTCAACGTTATGCTACCAAAAGGATTTATGAAGGATTTTATTATTTGTCAAAAATGTGGACTTTTTGTTGTTATATTACAGTTGTATTTATTTTTATTTTTTTTATTTATTCTTGTAAAATTACACAGCTGTAATAATGGTTACAAAACTTATTTAGAATGTTATGAACATGTTTTCTATGTTCTTCTTTTCCTTTCGGCTTATCCCTTCAGGGGTCGCCGCAGCAAATCAATTGCCTCCATCTAACTCTGTCTTCTGTATCCTCTTCTCTTGCGCCAACTACCTTCATGTCCTCTTTCACTACATCCATAAACCTCCTCTTTGGTCTTCCTCTAGGCCTCCTGCCTGGCAATTCAAAACTCTGCATCCTTCTACCAATATATTCACTATCTCTCCTCTGGAAATGTCCGAACCATCTCAGTCTGGCCTCTCTGACTTTATCTCCAAAACCTCTAACATGTGCTGTCCCTCTGATGTGCTCATTCCTGATCCTGTCCATCCTGGTCACACCCAAAGAGAACCTCAGCATCTTCCTCTCTGCTACCTCCAGCTCTGCCTCCTGTCTTTTCCTTAGCGGCACTGTCTCTAAACCAAACAACCTCGCTGGTCTCACCACAGTTTTGTACACCTTTCCTTTCATTTTTAGCTGAAACTCTATCACACATCACACCTGACACTTTTCTCCACCCATTCCAGCCTGCCTGCACACACTTTTTCACCTCTTTTCCACACTCTCCATTGCTCTGGACTGGTGACCCTAAGTACTTAAAATCCTCAACTTTCTTTATCTCTTCTCCCAGTAACCTCACTCTTCCACTTGGGTCCCTCTCATTTACACACATGTACTCCGTCTTGCTGCGGCTGACCTTCATTCCTCTCCTTTCCAGGGCAAACCTCCACCCCTCAAGCTTCTCCTCCCCCTTTTCCTGCTCTCACTACATATCACAATGTCATCTGCAAACATCATAGTCCATGGAGATTCCTGTCTAACCTCGTCCGTCAGCCTGTCCATCACCATAGCAAACAAGAAGGGGCTCAGAGCTAATCCCTGATGTAGTCCCACCTTCACTCGGAACTCCTCTGTCACACCTGCAGTACACCTCACTACTGTCTTACAGTCCTCGTACACGTCCTGCACCGCTCTAACATACTTATCTGCCACTCCAGACTTCCTCATACAATACCACAGTTCCTTTCTGGGCACCCTGTCATAAGCTTTCTCCAGATCTACAAAAACACAATGCAGCTCCCTCTGTCCTTCCCTGTACTTCTCAATCAACATCCTCAAAGCAAATACTGCATCTGTTGTACTCTTTTTTGGCATAAAACCGTACTGCTGCTCACAAATGCTCACGTTTGCCCTTAGTCTAGCTTCAACTACTCTTTCCCATAACTTCTTTGTATGGCTCATCAGCTTTATTCCTCTGTAGTTGCCACAACTCTGCACATCTCCCTTGTTCTTAAAAATGGGCATTAGCAGACTTCTCCTCTATTCCTCAGGCATCTTCTCATTATCTAAGATCCTGTTAAACAACCCGGTCAGGAACTCTACTGTTGCTTCTCCTAGACACTTCCATACCTCCACAGGTATATCATCAGGACCGAGTGCCTTTCCATTCTTCATCCTCTTCAATGCCCTCCTCACTTCTTCCTTATTAATCTGTGCTACTTCCAGGTACACATCAGTCACCTCTTCTACTCGTCGTTTTATCTCATTTTCCACGTTTATCAGCTCTACAAAGTACTCTTTCCATCTTCCCATGACACTACTGGCACCTGTCAATACCCTTCCATCCTTATCCTTTATCACCCTAACCTGCTGCACGTCCTTCCCATCTCTGTCTCTTTGCCTTGCTAACCTGTATAGATCTTTCTCTCCCTCCTTGCTGTCCAGACTAGCATACAAGTCATCATAAGCCCCTTGTTTGGCCTTTGCCACCTTTACTTTCACCTTACGCTGCATCTCTCTGTACTCCTGTCTACTCTCTTCAGTCCTCTGTGTCCCACTTCTTCTTAGCTAACCTCTTACTCTGTATACACTCCTGCACCTCCTCATTCCACCATCAAGTCTCCTTATCTACTTTCCTTTCAGATGACACACCAAGTACTCTGTGTACTCTCTGTTTCCTGCACCAACATGCCCATTGAAGTCTGCACCAATGGCAACTCTCTCACTTCTAGGGATGTTCTGCATCACTTCATCCAGGTCTGACCAGAATTTCTCTTTCTCCTCCATCTTACATCCTACCTGTGGAGCATACCCACTAACAACATTGAACATCACACCTTCGATATCTAGCTTCAGGCTCATCACTCTATCTGACACTCTTTTTACCTCCAGGACGTTGCTAGCAAGCTCCTCCTTCAAAATCACCCCTACTCCATTTCTCTTCCTATCTACACCTTGATAGAACAGCTTGAACCCTGCTCCTAAGCTTCTAGCCTTGCTACCGTTCCACCTGGTCTCCTGGACACACAATATGTCTACCTTCCTCCTCTGCATCAAGTCAACTCATTCTCTACCTTTTCCTGTCATAGTTCCAACATTCAAAGTCCCTACTCTCAGTCCTAGACTCTTAGCATTCCTCTTCTCTCTCCTCCTACGGACACGCCTTCCAATCGCAATCCAGTTTCCACCGGCACCCTGTCGGTGAACAGCACCGGTGGCGGGCGTTGTTAACCCGGGCCACGTCTGATCCGGTATGGAAGTCATTTGTTTGATTCGCATGTTTTGGTTTAGCAAAATTTTTAGTCGGATCCCCTTCCTGACACAGCCCTGTATTTCTCCGGGCTTGGAACCGGCACAGTAAGACACTGACTTGTGCCCCGTTGCGGCTACAGGTTTTCTATGTTCTAACTATGAAAAATTCAATGTATTAATATTGAATGCTATTTTGTGGAAATTCACTTACCGCGATCTGGTTCTAGAACCAAAAAACTCTGAAAAACTGATAAGCGAGTGTCGACTGTATATTTTCAGAATGTGCTTCGGGCCGCAAATTGCATTTTGTACACCACTGTGGTAGAGCAAAATAATTCTAAACTGATGTCCAGTAGTCCAAATTGAAATCTTAACACGTCTTTTATGGTAAGTCTGCACATTATCGCAAGAAATAAATGTGTTTGTTTTTGGGTGGCATTGCCATTTGGGGCTAATTAAAGAAACATAGATGACATTTATGAAATATTCTTACAAAATTCTGTCATTTTGACTTCATTTGGCTTGTCACTTTGCAAAAATGGCTTGAAAATTAAAAAATTTTCGGCAGCGCTTCTGTGACATTGTGTTTTGTTTTGTTTTTTTAATGTATAAACATAAATGGTAAGTAACGATACTTCACATACAATGGTGTTCAAAATAATAGCAGTCCAATGTGTTTAACCAGATCAATCACTGTTATTAGTATATTTTTATTGCTACTAGGCAAACAAGTTACCAGTTGGTGCAGTATATTGTCAGAAAGCAAACAAGACCCAGCATTCTTGGTATGCACGCTCTTAAGGCTGTGCAATTGGGCGATTAGTTGAAAGGGGGTGGTAAAGAAAATAGCAGTGTCTGCCGTTGACTTTACAATCACAAAACTATTTTGTACAAACTTTTTTGTTTCTGGCAATCCTGTCAATCACTGAACTAATATTTAGTTGTATGAGCACAGTTTTTTATAACTGCTTCACGTCTGTGTGGCATGGAGTCAACCAACTTGTGGCGCTTTTCAGATGTTATTCCACTCCAAGATTCTTTAACATAATAATACAAGACATCAGACTAATTTATGTATTTATTTATGTATTTATTTTAAACTCTGAAGTATACTGAGTAGGGGCATGATTTACAATATAGCCAAGCTAAAAACAGGATAAAAAATCATATAAAGAATGTCAAATTGGTATTTAAAAAAATAAAAAAAGAAAATAATTAAACCATTCAAATAAATTATTAAGTACTGTAATTTATTTTAATTATTTGCTTAATACATAAATTATTATATAATAATTATTTAAATTAATTGAGAAGTACTGTACTCCTCCGTGAATCACCACCTTATTGTGGTGGAGGGGTTTGAGTGCCCCCGTGATCCTAGGAGCTATGTTGTCGGGGGCTTTATGCCCCTAGTAGGGTCTCCCAAGGCAAAAAGGTTCTAGGTGATGGGCCAGACTAAGAGTGATTCAGAAGACCCTAATGAAGAAAATCAAGAGGAGTGACCACACCTCGCCCGGACGTGGGACACCGGGACCTCACCCTGGATCCAGCCCTGGGGGAGGGGCTCGCAGGCGCACCTGGTGGCCAGGCTTTCACCCGTGGGGCCTGGGCGGGCCTAGCCGGAATCAGAACCATAGGACCCCACCCCCTCCCTCGCAAGCATAAGGGTCCGGTGCAATGCGATTTGGGCAGTGGTCGAGGGCGGGTGTCCGGGAGACCGGGAAGTCTGGACTTCCCTACTGAGACTGCTGTCCCCGGAACCCGGACCCGGATAAGCGTAAGATAATGGAATGGAATAAATACTGTAATTCACAATTCACACCTCTTTGTTTACAATCAGCCATTATTTTAAATGACTCAGTAGTGTGCCGCTGTGCTTACTTACTCAGGCAGAAGAAAAATTAGTTCGCATCAACCACATATCATATTTAGACAATATGGCAATTATTTAGTTACTTTCCACTGTGTTGCTGATAATGACATAATTACCTTTGCCTTTGAATGAAGTCTAAAAAAGTAGAGATATTTTTATTTAAGAATCAATTTTCTGGTTTTGCAAGTATCAATATTTCAGTCCTTAACTGCACTAGTGATGGAAATTTTGGCTAATTTTAGAGAGCTCTTTTGGCTCCTAGGTGGCTCCTCCTGTCTTGAATTCATTTATTACCAAATTGTCTGTATTGCGTAAAATTAATTACTAATGTAAAAAATACATATTATCAAATTTTCTTTTTTTTAATGGGTCTATTTTAACTTCAATGAGCAGCTCCAAAAATATAGTATCTCTAAATTAATGTAAAAAATTGTTTTTGGACGGTAACAACTACGCCCTCAAAAAATGGACATGTGCATAAACGCGTGTTTCTTTTCCTCTTCTCTCGAGCGAGGCTGGATGACGAGCGGCTTCACTCTGCATCTGTCAGTGCACATTGGTGGTATGGTGGAATGAACGGAGAGAGTGCACCCTCCTCTCGTTCAGCCTCTTTGTCCCAGTACTTAGAGGCCGGGCTACTGGTGAGTGGATACGGAGTGCTAGCAGCCAGTTAGCCTTGTGAGCCAGCATACACTAACATGAATGAAGGCACAGAAGTGATGGTTTGTAAGGCACACCGATGAACCGATATGTCGCATTTGTTTGAAAGTAGTGACGAGAAAGAAGGATAATTTGACTGATTTCTATGCTCTGCTAAAACACAACCATCCTTTTTTGTTTTCCCAACTGGGTTTTAAAAAATACCACAGTAGGTGCAGCAGAGCCTTCCTCCTGACATCCAACGCTAATGGAGGTGTTTGGTCCACAAAGTAAATATACTGTAGAATAAATACAAAATAGCGCAAAATGGTGTGAACTCTCAGAGAGTGTTGCTTGCTACATTGCAAAGAAATGCAACTATTCGATAGGGTAGAAAAGGCAACATTTGGGGAAGAGTTAGAAATGGGAAAACGTACAAGCACATGTCACAAACAGCAATTACTGAACTTTATTTATTATGTTGTTTGTTTAATTGATTTAAAAGCTCTTGACAATCCAACTACAATGACAAATTAAAGTGTATTGCTTTTTATATGATGTCCTCTGATTGTTATATATAATAAATGAAAAAATTTTGCCAACAATATCTTTTAACAACAATAATTTGTAGGACAATTATTCCCAGCAAAGTTTGTTATTGTGACAGGCCTACGCTGGTCTTATAAATAAAATTTCAAGCTGTTGGCTTGCGACTTAACTCGATCGGTCTTGATGTTGACTTGGATTTACATGTCTTTACTTACAACTTGACTTGAGATTAAAGAATAAAGACTTGCAAAACGCTGACTGGCTCCAACCTCTGGGAGTTTGTAGTTATAGTATCAACATTTCACCTCTCATGTTAACATGGTCAGCAGGTCAGATACTGACTACCTTATGAGTCCATCCTGAAACTGCATTCTTGTGTACACCTCTTGTATCAAATAGGATATATTGTATACTGAGCTACATTTCTGAAGGTCTCCCTGAGCACTCTCGGTTTTATTGTGTACTAAAGCCTTGAAGTATCTCTTTGTGTCTTTAATGTCTAAAAATGACTTGTGTGTTCACACCACTACAGATATATTATATGTGTCCTTGTGTAAACTGCTATTGATTAAGACAGTCCATGGCCATTGATTTTATTCTCATGGTTTGGAGTAGATTAAGGAATAAAATGCTTCTGAAGGCCTCTTAGCCCAATCTTTTCTTCGGTGAACTACATTAAGCCACATAATACAGGCCTCAAGTGCCATTGTCCTCCTGAGCTGGCAAACTGGGCCAACAGTAGACAGATCAATACGATGGCTTTCAAAAATAGTTAAGAGACCTTCACTTATCCACTATATGTTTGGGCCACTTGAACGCTAGCAGGCTAAACATTTTATTATGAACTGTGCATTTCTTAAGAATATCGTCAGCAATAATCCACTACCTTGGACTCTTGGCTGTCTCGAAATGCAATTTCATTATTAGAATATATCTTGCTTTTAGTGCCGTTTAATAGAGTGTGTCCTTGTGCAAGTCAGCACTGATTGTGTTCGTCACTGACCATTCCAAGCGTAATCTTTATGTGGTATGGTTTATTTGTTTCAGGCATACTTAAAAAGTTACATCACATGTGCAGGTTGTACCCCGCCTCTCGCCCAAAGTCTGCTGGGATAGGCTCGAGCATCCCCCCGACCCTAATGAGGATAAGCGGTATAGAAAATGAATGAATGCACAAGTCAACAAGTCTGACTATTTTATTGTACCCCTTTCTCCAAATGTGCATGTCAAATGTATTTATTGTTTCGACACAGACTGAAAAAAGACTTTCTGAATGATCTTTTTCTTTGATGGGATCAATATTTTACATTCTTTATTTTATATCTATATTTTTATACCTTTTAAATTTGTATAGCAGTCCGATGTGATTAACCAGATTAATCACTCTTATTAGTATATATCTATTGCTACATTGCAAACAATTTACCAGTAGGTGCAGTAGATTCTCAGAAAACAAACAAGACCCAGCATTCATGATATGTGCAACTGGGCAATTAGTTGCAAGGGGTGTGTTCAAAAAACAGCCAAACATTTCTTTCACCTCTTCATAAGTTTTCCCCTCTTCAATCAACGTTTTAATGAAGGTACGCTGTTCTTCTGAACAATGTCTTCAATGACTCATTTTCCTCAGGCTTTCAAAGAGAAATGCAAGTTCAACAAGTACTGGTTTCATCTTTAAATAAGGGCCACCTTATTCACAAAAGTGATCACCGATCACTGCTTGAATGGCACATTGCTATTTTTTTCACACACCCGTCTCACCTAATTTCACACCCAATTGCACAGCCTTAATAGCGTGCATAACATGAAGACTGGGTTTTGTTTGTTTTCTGAGAATCTACTGCACCTACTGGTAACTTGTTTGCCATGTGGCAATAAAAATATACTAATAACAGTACATAATCTGGTTAATCACATTGGACTTCTATTTTTTTTAACACTACGGTATATATATTATAAATATGAAGCCAAGTAGGTGTTAAAATAATGATACTAAAAAAATTTGCAATGTTATGAAAAGGGTTTGTTTGTCTATATGTGCCCTGCGATTGACAGGGGACCAGTCCAGGGTGTACCCCGCCTCTCGCCCAAAGCCAGCTGGGATAGGCTCCAGCATACCCACGACCCTAATAAGGATAAGCGGCATAGAAAATGAATGAATGTTATGAAAAGGGAATAACTTCAAATTTTAAAGTAAGAATAAAAATAAGATGAACTTTAATACAAATATTAATACACTGTTAATGATAATAAACCTAAACATTTTTGAAAGTGGCAAGTGGAAAAGGAACAGTGAAAACAGAATGAGGAATAAAAGATTAACACTAATTGTTTTGACCAAACCCCTTACTCCCCAACTTAAACTCGAATTCGAACTAATTCGGGGGGGGCAAGAGGCTGGGAGTACTTTCAGTGTTAGTGCAGACCTGCCAACATGTCCAAATTTATCCTACTAAACATGCCATTTGACAATTCACAGCTATCACATATTTCTGTCCCCTGGGGGGGGGGCATGACAGAAAAATAAGTGAGAACCACTGCCCTAATCCACCCCTTGCCAAGACCTCAACCCCAAACTTAAATCTTATCAACAATGTTGTGTAGGTGAAACTCCAGTTGGTTCTTATTTCTCAATAATTATGTATTCCATTGTGCACAGGTTTGGGTATGGTTATGGTTGAAAAAGCTGACTGATGCATGCACAGCATCATGTTTTCTTTTTCTAAAATATGGTGATAGTGTAAGAAGCCAATACTGACTTAACAGAATGAGAGTATTATGGGAATAAAAACTTGAGTTGAAATATATTTCATTCTGCTGCTGATGAACCTCCTCCTCCTCCTCCCCGTCATGAACCAACAGAGTGGAGTGCCCCCTGGTGTCACCAACGGAGTGTGACATTGCAAGCAGAGGGGTGTGGAAGTGTGGTTACCTCTGAGCCTTTGCCAGCAATCCAACTTTTTTTGGGCCTCCAATCACAGAGCCCCTCCGTGGTGTGTTTTTAACATTGAGTGTATAACTTGGTGCTGAATGCAATTGGTCGGAGATGAATGTCTCTCCTCTTCAGTGGTGCTGCTGCTGCTCTTGTTGTTTCCCTTCTTTCATGTCCAAATGATGATGGAGATGAATCAGAGTGGGAGGACAGCAGGAGTGAGTGGCACATCGATGAGAACTTTGATATGGAGTGATGCATCATATTATATTAGTGTCACTACCACAGCCCTGTGACTGACAGTTTATTTTGAAAAAGAATTATGCACAACTGTCCTCATCTATTTTTTATGATGACATCATCTCATATGCTGTGGTGCTCTGAATAGAACAATAGACATAGTATTTTCTCTTCACTTCTATTAGAAAGACAGGAGCAGCCTAGATGAGAACATAGATTTGCATAGAATAGAGCAATAGTAGGGTTAGGGCCTTTATTCATAAGCAAAGTGGATAGAAGAAGAAGAATACAGATATTTGAAACATATTTCCATTTTGTGGTACAACACACTTTTATCATTATTGTCACTTCATCAATCATGGTCCTTATGTATAATCCCCAGGGATTGCTATTTTTCAGTGTTTTTAGTTATTATAAATAGCAGTAGTAGTATTTTTTCAATATATATTTTTATATATTTAGGAATATCCATCCATTTTCTATGTCGCTTATCCTCATTAGGGTCGCGGGGTTATGCCGGAGCCTATCCCAGCTGACTTTGGCCGAGTGGCGGGGTACACCCTGGACTGGTCGCCAATCAATTGAAGGGAACTATTTAAGAATATAAACAGAATATATCTTACCAGTACAATATATTTCTTAATTAGATTCATTTATTATTTTTTACATTATTTTTTATATTAGCTTTTTTTGCTGATTGGCTGGGAGAAATCACATGCTTTTTCGGCATGTTGGCTTTTACCAAATTGCCACTTTAACAAATATGGTTCCTTGACCTAAAAAAAGTGTCACATGAAAAATAATACAATAAAAATACTTTAGATTACCAATTTTGTTGTATTTGTATAATCTGGTGCAGCGGTAGGGAACCTGTGGCTCGGGAGCTCTTTTAATGACAGACATTTCTGAACACAACATTTTTTTAATTATTATTTTTTTAATGTAAAACAAAATGTTCAAAATACTAAACTTTTTAATGCATTTTAATCCATCCAGAGCCAATGCCAGATGTCCTTCCAGTATTTTTCAGGTCAGGCACCAAAACTCTATTATTACTGAATAATGCAGTAGCCTACCAGGGTCATTGAGGGGTCAAGTCAAGTTACAATAGTTTCAGTATTCAACTAGCTAATTCTGCAGAGCCAACCCTTTTGATGAAGACAATGGCAAAATAAAGAAAGATAAGGGGTAGGGTGCAAAACCATGCAGCACCAGACATGGCATTAACGGTAAGAAATATATGTATCCATGGTCAGCTTCAGCATAACCACCTTACTAAAAAGAATACATTCAGAAATGTATATTCCAAAAAGTGGGTGTATTCCAAAATATGAAAATACATTTAGAAACATGTAGCTTTCACGACTCTCTTAGCCAAAAAGGTTTCCGACCCCTGATTTAGTGTAATATGTGCCAAACGCCAGTCGCAAACATGACCTTCATGGGAGAATTCATTTGGGCTGCATTGAAGGCATGACACCCAAAAGAGCACACCCAATGACCCCTGACCTCTTAACGGCAGAAGTAAGCTGACCACTGCAGCAGGTCGCCAGTGCCATTTGGAATGAGTCCCGAGGGAAAATGGTCCCAGTTTGGTTGAACATTCATACCATAGCTCAAGTGGTCTACTGAAGACACACTCGAGACCAATGTGAAAGAATGTGTGTGCGCGTCTTTTTTTTCTCTCCAGCCATTAACTGAGAAAACGCAGCACTTTTTCCCTTGCAAAATTTCATCCTAGAATAGAAAAAAATGAAGCAGACTTTCATCATTATCAATTTAGCTTCTAATGAAAGGAGGGAATTATCTATCATTTTTAGCACATTAGAGAATATAACATGAAAATGCCCCATTCCTTTTGAAGGCAATTCTTTTATTCTTGCGACAAAAAGACTATTATCCGGTGGTGGCGGGCGCATATTAAGTAAGAAAAGCAACCATCAGTCACTGTGCACAATGCACAGCCGCTTTAAATGATGGCATTATCTCCGCTGGCATGGAGGGAAGACGCAGGGTGAGAGAAGCTAGGATGTTTAAAATAAAGAAAACACTGAGGGGGAGGAAAAGGGCCCTCCTTGCACATACACCCTTTAACTTGCAGTCAGTGAGGAAGCTTATCCAGGCAAGCCAGTCAGATTTATTTCCAACATCAAGGGACACTAAGCCCGTCCATCAGAGGCCTGTCTGGGTGTCTGTGTGGTCAAAGTCCTGGACAGAGGGAGCACATCCAAGGTGTGTTGTTGCATGTCAGGGGAAGCGGTTGCCGGGGCATGGGCGCACACAAACGCTTGGCATTCACCACTGTCTGGCATCCCAGGGTGCAACGGGAGTCCTCATTAAGTCGCCGTGGAGGTGAAAAGGACTGACATCGAGATGAAAGAGGACTCCCCCCTCCCCACTCCTCGCCTCGCCATGATCTGTGAGTGGAAAATGAAAAGATTTTTGGTGTTTTTGGAGGGCGTCAAATTGCTCACGTTTGAAGTCCTTGTTATCAAGGGTGTCCAACTTTTTCCGACAAACAATGTAAGCATGAGGCGGTGTTGCTTCGGTAATTGCCACCTTTTGTTTATTTAAGATGCAACAATATCATGCATGCTCCGTATAAAGAGCATGTTGTAGGTGTCAAGTACCAGCTGTGGTATGCTACATTTTTTGTCAGACATGGTTTGCACAATTCAACATGTCTGAAAAGGAGAAAGAAGAAGCAGAGTTTACTTCCTCCCACCCTTCTCACCACAACTTTTCCATGGTGACACTTACAATATTACACTTTACTTTTTGTCATCCTCATTTTGTTCACTTCCAGTGCAGGAGCAAATAGGACTTTAAAAAGACAGCATATAGTTTACATGTACAGCATATAACCAGCAAAAAAAATGGAATAGACAAACAAAACAAGGATTTACAAAATGCATTCAAGTAGTAAAATAGAAAAGATGAAAATAACTAAATAAGTGGAGACACTAAATAAAGACTCTGTAAATAAAAAATCTTGATGATAAATATAGAAATACTGGAGTAAAAATCCAATACATTTTGGCATATTCAAGCTGCATCAAGTTATTGTGTGGTTTTAATTCCTTGTAGTCGAGGTGATGTCATCTTCAGCATTTGGTCAGTTCTTCATGTCTTTCGGTGATATCTTGTAACATTCTCATTATTTTCAGCCTGGCCCCTTCCCGCCTTTGTTTTAAAGAAATTGCTTGAGAAGCAATAAAACATAGCTTTTATCAATTTACTATAACAATTTTTACCCATGACCTCAAGTTGTGGGCTATATGGTGGTCCAGTTCCTTCCCCCTTTATACACACACACACACACGCAAACACGCACACACACGTGTCAAGGCGCCTATGCCATGCCACCCTGTGTGTAACCATAGCAACTATTTAATTAAAACGGCATCAGCGCACACTGGCGTTTTCCCTCCTTTGCAAGGACTTCCTCCAATCTCAACACCTTTGAGCGAATCAAATGTGCCACGTCCGCCCCCACTTTGTTTCTGCACGCACGACGCACACCTGATTGGTCAAAGAGGCCTGATGTCACGCAGCCATTGTGAGTTTTTTATCTGGAGATTGAAAGCAGGGCATTATTATGCCACAGAGGTGTACAAACAAGGCCGTCACCTCTCTGTCCTTCAAGAATAATAAACACCCACGCATCCATGCCTCTTATCTTGTCGGTGTGTAAGGCAGCTACGTATGTTTGCAACTAACTTACCACATTGAACATGCGTGCCAAGCTCAGGCAATGCGGAGCAATTAGAGGGATGTGAAGCAGCGCTGCACGTCGGCGCACATCACGCCTGCCGTCACTCAAAGCACAACCATGACTCCTCTCTGCTCGCACAAACAAACATTCCGTTTCAGGGCTGTCAAAACAGAAGGCCCCAATCTCTGTTTGGCTCGTTTTTTTTATCTTCTCTCGTGCTCTTTCTGCAGTTAATGGACACCGTGATGTGTAGCTCTGAAGGTATCCGTTCTTGCTTGATTGGTCTATAATGTCACAGGCCGCATAATGCAGCAGGAGGATGCACACGGTACTCTCCACACAAGGACCTTTATAATTACACCAAAAGTAATGCTGTGAAAGTGTCTGTAAATGGCTTTAATGACGCTCCCTGCAAATCGACACATCACAGGGTTCACCTCAACTTCAGCTACATTCATTTGTCCACCCTTCAGCAAGTGCGTAATTCTGTTTATCACGTCGTCTCTTGCTGTCTCCTTTCTCCAGTCACATCGCTTCAGATGCTGCCATTGCAACACTTGCATCTGCACACACTGATTGTCACTGACAAAAATCGCTCCTAGTCCAGTTCAAAGAGCTATTGACATTTGACCATTTAATAAGATCTGCTCAATCCATCAAGTATCACAGGAGAAATATCATTAGTTGAAAAAATATATTCATATGTCACAAACCAGATATGCCGTACAATGCATATGAAGCTTTCAAAGGTTAAATATATGGAGATTGGACTAATCTCAGTACAGAAACAGCACAAACCTGAATCTCTGCAAGTTTATATAGATTAAAACAAATGAAAATCTTGAATGGGTTTGTGGCTTTTAAAAAAAAACATATTTCGGTAAAAGAAAATATTTAAGTTGATACCAATTTTTTTCATCTGTTATGAATACCGCATGCTTGAAACTATGACTTCTATGGTTCAGGTCATATTGCCAGAAATGTACCATTTTATTTCAAGGACATAACTGTGCTTCATATAATTGTGACGCATCAAAAACTGACATTTCTAAGGGTGGTGCATTATTTTTTTATTTGGTATTTATAAATTACTTGATAACATGTAGCCGTAAAAAAAAGTCAATCATATGTGATTTAGGGTACATGTTGTAACAGGAACAGTATTGTTTGAAAATATCATGATAAAAGTAACATTATATTTGATAAATGTGCACATACTATATACTGCACTGTCGATATATAGTAATCATACAAATTCACGGTCGCCTGTGTCTAACAGTGTAAATCTTGGCGAGAGTGTGTGTTCACACAGTGATTTGCATAATGGTGCATGATTTTGACAAGCAGGACAAGAGAGAAGAGCCCCTTGACATTTTTATAATGGCACTTTAAAGGGTGGACAAGGTTGGGTGGGGGGGATGGTTAGCTGTATGCAAAGATTGTACTGGCGGAATAAAAAAATAAAGACACCTCAATTGCAGTACGGAGCTGCCTTAAAGAACAAAAATGCGTATTGGGTTATAATTTTTCCAAACAAAAATATATTCCTTGAGACTGTTTCTTTCAATGGTGATGTTAAATGACTGACAGGCAAAAAGTAGAACAGATATATTAATGTATCACATTTGCACTGGGTCACATCCTCAGAGAGATCAGATGCGACAGAATTTTTAATTCTTCACTTATCAAGCATGAGCGTAATTTAGCCTCTGACCTCATTTATCCGTTTCATTCGAATCCCATCAGTCCTATTTTAACACAGCAAAGAATTCCCCAGCAAAAGTCAACTTGTGTATATTCCACATCCGCACTTGTGGGTGCTGATGTGGGTGGCAGAGACCAGCGGTGTATTCAAAGGCCGCCACGAGACGAAGCCTCCGTGACTCGTCGATGTAGAACAATGCAGCCCAGACACCATTCCAGCTTGTCTGCACTGCACCTTTCACAATGCCTAAAAGATACATTTCTGTATTTTTATTATTTTTGCATTATCGTACTGTATTTATTGAATTTAAACTTTCACTTATATGTTTTGTGTGTGTGACATGGCTGACATGAGAGTGCGATAGTCCCCGTTGCTGTTTTTAAGTAACATTCACAGAAAGTTGAACTGCTGGCAAAATATACAAATATGTTGCTGGTCCTCAAGCGTCAATTTCTGCAACCATTAAAAAGAGTTGATTATGTCTAACTAACCTATAATTTGTGTGGTACAAATCTGATGACAAAAAAATCATTTGCATTCTGGGGCAGAATAGTGGCCCTGACACTAAAATGGCTTAAAAAAAGGAAAATAAATATGTGTCTATCCTTATTTCTATCTAGATTTGCAACAAAATTCTATGGGATTTGGCTCAGCATGCAATCAGAACAGTACTGACTGAGCATTTGCTCCATTCTGAGGATGAAAATCATATTTTAATTAAAGCTGCCGCGGATTCCCTGAAAACAATTTCTACGTGACCGCCGTGTGGATCTGCTTGAAGCCTTATTTTTAAACCTACTCGGACACCCGTCTCACTCTGTGCCATAGCCACCATCTTGAAATGCACACGCACGTTCTCAGACACCTCATTAAAATGCACAAAAAGCGTCCCACACATACACACTCACACCACATGCATTAATTAGGACGCTGGTAACAAGCTAGCCTCTCCATTCACACCTCGAGCCTCTTTTATTAGCATGACAGTGGTTAACAGCAGCCAGGGGGCCACTGGCTGCAAAGTTCTCTCCTCGGGGGCTCCTGATTAAAGAGAGAACCCCCTAGCACGCAAAGCTCTTGATTCCTTTCATCAATGCGCCCATGCAGCGTCTCTCAGATGATCCCCGAACCACAAACTGTCAAGTATACCTGTTTCTATGGGGGCGACACCCCCTTTCCCATCCCTTTGACTCTCCTCGTCGTCCCTGCGCGACTCGCTCGGACCCACTCCAGAGTCCTTTTTTACCACCTCAATCTAATTGTCACGTCCTATCTCTCGCCAAACCCTTGTAGGCGTCTCTTTTCATCCAGTCCAATCCCTAATACATGTATGCAAAAGGAGGGAGGCCTGGCTGGTGTCGGCTCTCTTTTTGCACATAGATGTAGATCACAGAGGAGCGTAAGGAGCAGGTTCAAGGCGGAAACCCTAAGTGACCCAGGGAAAGGTGCCCATCCTCATTTGACACCGTAAAAAAACCCCTTTGCTCATCGCAACAGAGTGGCCCAACACCTGATGTATACATGTCCAGGCCTCGCCCCTCAGAGTTCTTCTTCTCGAAGTCTGGATTTCAAGGAAAAGCATCTCATTAGCACGGCCCTTGAAAGAAAAATGCCGGCCCTCCATTTTAAATTGAGTTACACTTTTGATTTGAATGGAAGGACGATGCAAAGGAGAAAAGAAGGAGACACTGAAAGCTCGGGAATCGTAGAAGGACTTGCAGACATCATTTCACACCATTATTAAGTCAGTAGCGAGGGGGATTTATCATATGCTAATGCCCTTTGAGGAAAGTAGAACTGGACCAAACAGGTTTAAAAAGAACTGAACGGTGTCTTGGTTGTATGCATTATTGCTCAATTTGAATTAGGCTGCATTTACACTGCATGCTTCTAGACACGCAATTCTAATGTTTTCAGTTGGTGGAACCAAGCATGCTTGGATTGGAATCACACCTTTTCCAAAAATCCAACATGAAGCCTATTTCTCCTCATCTTAGTAATTAGTTAGTAATCATTAGTAGTGGAACTGGAAACAACAGATCGATTGTGAAACTGCTGTGTTTGAAATGCAGTGATTGATTACGTATACTACACACAAGGTTACCACCAAACAACACACGCATCCTGAATTTAAAAATGCACCTGCGGTGAATAGAAAGAAATAGTAAATTAAGTCGCACTTTATTGTCATTAGGAAGTACATTAGGAAGTACATTAAGGTATATGACAGGTTTTCCAAACCGGTGACAATCTTTATACAGTATATGTTTGTTTTTGTGATTCTGTAATTGTTAGTCGTAGGTGAAATGCAGATTCCACGGTCGCATATATTACATTATTGATGTTTGGTCCTTTCTTGATTCATGATTTAGTTGGGTGTTCAAGACTAGACCTGACAGGTAAATCAGGCTCTTACGGAGCGTCTAATGCAGTGGTTCCCAAACTTTTTTTGCAGGCCCCTCTTTTTGGAGATAAAATGATTTTCAGAGCCCTCCCCACTCGAAAAATATGGTAATATCGAAAAGCATTCATCATAATGCTGGGCCCCTAGGGGACGCACCCCGCAGGTTGAAAACCATTGACCTAACGTGTCTAGTAAATTTTAAAAGACATCTTAGTATCAAGAGTATCACTATTTTGATTTCAGAATCGACTTTAGATCATGAAGAGCTGGTTTCGGAAATATCGACATTTCATTACCGATTCGCACATTACTCTCCTTAACGTGTTTGTGGCAATTTCAAGGATTTTGTGCAACGGGAGTAAATGTCTTTTCAACCAAATGATTCCGTGTAGAAGATGAGGAAGAAAGATGGCAAGAATTTAGGAATGGAAGTTTGTAGACTAGTTGCCACGTCTGTCCAAGGTGTGAGTGGGTGAAGTGGTGAAACATTTCCAATAGCTGCTTCACCGACTACAAATCATTTAGAAGAACTTTTGCCTAGATGGGTGAGTACATTTATCCAAGTCTTGCACGATAAACTATGTCTTTCCATTACTACCTACCTTTAAAGTCTCGGCAATACACGCCTTTCCATGACGTATATATCGGATATATGCCACCTGAGCGTTCATACTGCAGTTTCATCGCTTACATATATCCACATACAAATGAGACCTGAGTTGCATTTGAATCAATCGGAATTGTGCAGTTCACAATGACGTGAAAAAATCAGATACAGTTCGCATATGAGCGAAGAAATCGGAATTGACCAGTAGTGTGAACATAGCTATAGAACGTGCATAATTAGGACAAAAATCTGAATTTCAGGCATTTAATCTTTTGCAGTGTACATTGTGGGGTTGACATCACTGAAATCCAACAAACTGATGATATGATGATCCACCCATGGTGAATAAAAACACACCCGCGGCAAATCAAAACTGCAGCATGGTAAAATATGGTGCATTTGGGGTGCATAGAGCGTTAAATAAGGAAAAAGATGGTGGCCAGCGTAGTCATGGTTACTTGCATTTAAACATAAGAGGGAAGACTCATTCCAGGACAAATAAGTGTATCCAACAACCAACATTTGTATTATTTTTTATAATTATTGTTTACTTCTGTGTCATCAATGCCCAATGTGGACACTGGTGTTTGTCTTTGGCCATTTTGGTAACAAGTGTAGTGATGTAATTTGGAAATGTGAACCTTTACCATAAACAGATCATCAAAACAAATGGAATTCTGCACTCAGTCTTAGCAACATGATTTGTTATTTTTCATTCAGTGGTTCATCATATAAACACCCAGAATGTTAGCGTTCCATACACACTGACTTCTTCTACACATAGTGCCAAACCTATCTTCTTTTTCTTTTCCTTTCGGCTTATCCCGTTAGGGGTCGCCACAGCGAATCGATTGCCTCCATCTAACTCTGTCTTCTGTATCCTATTCCCTTGCGCCAACTACCTTCATGTCCTCTTTCACTGCATCCATAAACCTCATCTTTGGTCTTCCTCTAGGCCTCCTGCCTGGCAATTCAAAACTCAGCATCCTTCCACCAATATATTCACTATCTCTTCTCTGGACATGTCCGAACCATCTCAGTCTGGCCTCTCTGACTTTATCTCCAAAATCTCTAACATGTGCTGTCCCTCTGATGTGCTCATTCCTGATCCTGTCCATCCTGGTCACACCCAAAGAGAACTTCACCATCTTCATTTCTGCTGCCTCCAGCTCTGCCTCCTGTCTTTTTCTCAGCGGCACTGTCTCTAAACCAAACAACATCGCTGCTCTCTCCACAGTTTTGTACACCGTTCCTTTCATTTTAGCTGAAACAAACATAGTGCAAAATCGATGGTAGTATGAAAACAGTTCAACTCCATCATAGCCTCACTTCAGTCAAGGCACAGATTTGCCTCAACGTGATCAATCTGTTGTCTACGAGCTACATGGTGAACCACAATGGCTCTTAATTGTAAGATTCCTGATCTAGACACCCTCCTGCTGTGGTAGGATAGCTCATGAAAGTCCTGGAGAATCATGACGTGTCGCGCAGTGTGTCACTCACTATTGATGGTCACATGGAAGCGGATCCACTCAGCAGGCTGCTGGCTGCCTTTCTCCTAACAAGGACCAGCCTCATGGCGAGAAGGGTCAGCGATGTGAGGACCAGGCGGTTATCACACCACACGTAGATCTGGAAAATGTTGTCCTCTGCTCTTCAAACCAGAGCTGAACTAATAAGTAGGATTAGTAGACGCTAGAAAATGCAGGTGATGGGGTGTTGGAGGCCCTGCTGGGTTTCAAAGATAATGATCAACACTCGCTCAAAGAGCTTGCAGTGCAATAATGTGGGAATTGATCGGTGCAGACCTTTGCGCTGTTCCTCATCTTGACCTATTGATTATGGCATCTATTAATCTGCTTCTCTGCTGTGGTCTGTTGCAGCCACAGACATCAGACAGGAGATCAGTGCGTAAGCAGACTGCATGATGGTGAAATGGAAAGAAGGTTATCATCACCACCACCCGGACTACATGACAGCCTTGTTACAAGTCGAACTCCTCCAAAAAGCTGATTTGTAACAAAGCTAACACATGTTCCTAAATCCACCAGTTTGGTGACCATATATTAATTACCAAAAACCAGGGCACTCCGATACTCAAAGCTAATAATAATAATGGATTATATTTTATATAGCAATTTTCAAGGTACCCTAAGCGCTTCACGGTGAAATGAACCCTTTATTCATTCACACACTGGTGGTGGTAACCTGCATTTATGTGCTTGCAGCCTGTCTGACTACAACCAAACATTCCTTCACCAGTGTGGGCAGCACTGGAGGCAAGCTGGGTGACGTGTCAGTAACTGGGTGAAAGGAGCGAGGATGGAACCGCCACCATTCCGGTTTCTGGATGACCCGCTCTACTTGTCATGCCACTGTCACCTGCTCTACCTTATAAGTTCAATACATTTAAAATATTCCTTTTCTGTATGGATTGCAAATTGTTAGATAAAACTATCTACAACCAAAAACACAAAACACACACAAAAAAGAAAGGTGTTCAAAAATGTTTAAAAACCTGCACAAAAATGACTCCAAAAACAACACAAGAATTGAGGTCACTTGGTTGTAAAGTGGGGCCGCACGGTGAATGAATGGGTATCATGTTGGCCTCACAGTCAGGAGGTTTAGGGTTCGAATCTCTGTTGGGCGTGTGTGGGTTTTCTCCTTGTACTCTGGTTTCCTCCCACATTCCAAAAACATGCGTGTTGGGTTAATTGGCAACTCTAAACTGTCCATAGGTATGAATGTGAGTGTGAATGCTTGTTTGTCTTTGTTTGTCTATATGTGCCCTGCCACTGACTGGCGACCAGTCCAGGGTGTACCCCGCCTCTCGCCCAAAGCCAGCTGGGATAGGCTCCAGCATACCCGCGCCCCTAATGAGGATAAGTGGTATAGAAAATGAATGAATGAATGGTTGTGAAGTTATGGAACGTAATCAATATTTCATTTGCCCGCTAAAGTAGCAAGACCATGGGAATTTGAAGCACCGTGCATGACATCCTCATTTTTACTTTAATTCGAGCGTCAGGCGACATTTTTCTTTTTCTTTGGCTTTTTGGCAACACCAGTGAAAAAAAAGCAGCCCACATGACAGCCTCTCAGGGATTACATCATAGTAATCTAATGCCATTCATCTTAACAGCCCCATAAAAAACAACCATTTAATCAGTTGCCTGGAATGACTGGACAACACATGTTCTGGAAAAAACTGGATGATTGGTCAACCTATGTTTATCCATGCATAAATTAGCAGAACACTTTCTGCTTCATGGGGGGTGACATTATAATTAAGCACTCCTACCATTTTTGAGTCTGCGGTCTCGCACACACAGCAAAATGAAAAAATAAATTCCTCGAAGTAGACAACATTTTATCCGTTCATGTCCAGTCATCATCAAAAGTGAAATAATCATGGAGTGTATTTGTCTTAGCTTGTGCAGGCTGGTTCCTGGTTGATCCAGAAGAACGTAAAAGGTTAAAAAGAAATACATGGAATGTATCATTTTCATTCTGGCTTGTTTTTCTGAAACAGAAAATGGTAACTGGACGCTTCATGGATCAGGGTGATGATGTTAGAAAACGGGACTATACCATTACTGTTGTTAGGGTGGTGGAAATGCTTTCACTGTGCCTCAGAATGAAAAAACAGGAAACAAATTCCTCAACAAAAAAAATCCCACCGTCTTTGTGTTTGTTAATTTGTTAGTCAGCACTGCTACTTCCTGGTTCCTGTTAGATGGTAGAACTAGACAAATGAGACTACCATTTGCTTTCTGAGGACAGGGGGAGCAGCTTCATTGTGACTTAAATAGCAAAAAGAGAAAATCAAATAATCCATCCAAGGTGTTGTCCATATTATGATAGCTCTTTTTTTGGTCATTTTTTTGTCATTCAAGCCCAAACATTAGACATATTTCATCCATGAAGATGTTATTTGTCCACCTTCAGTTTTTATCTAAAAGCTGAGTTAAAGCTATTTCACACGTATACCCCAAACCTGCGTATTACAGAGAGATAATATTTTTATGGAGGTAGTGTCTAGCTGGTTGCTTTGTCAAATGAATTATGATTTTCTGTCAAGGAGCCTGAATTAAGCACCAGAGGATCTTAGCTTTTTGCACAAGCAAGTGTCAATCATGATAAGGCCACACATTCAGTAGATGATTTGATTTCCTGCCAAGCGAGGGCTCCTCACCTCCAGACATTGATAAAAATTTGTAAAAGTGTGCATACTTTAGTATAATGGCTGTCAAAAGTCAATTTCTCCCTCCTTCAGCCATCTCTCATTGCTGCAAATTGAACTGGGCCATGCTGATAGGAGGCACACGGAGAGTCACGCACAAATAGTGCAGGAGAAGAGTGTGTTGGAGCCGCACCAGGCGGCTGCTGAACGTTAGCCGGCACAGGAGGGTGAGCTCTTGTGCCCTACAGCAAACTGCAGGGGACAAAACGTTTCTCCACATCAACGCAGGCAGCTAAGCGACTGGAGGCATACATGGGATTACATCCTGTGTTATTGCCCGAGGCAGTAACCACAAAAAAACCATTACAAACTCAGGATAACCGCAAACATATGCAGCAAATGAGAAAACTGCACAGAGTTTTAGGAAACCAATGCAAAATAACACATTGACTATACATTCTGAAAAACACAAACACGTTTTGTCAGGAAATTAGGAGGTAAATTGGTTATATACATTTCATTACAAACATATATGACATTTTATCATTCGGAAAAGTGACAAAATGTGACAGCCTAAACTAGGGTTAGGTATTGTTTACATATTATCTAATATTATTATCTATTATTATCTAATACTGGTGCCAAATTGGTACTTTCGAAATGGTACCAATGCTCGACCCGATACTTAAAAAAGGAAAAATGTCCAAAAACTATGTCTTTTTAATAGATTTTGTGACATTCAAGTTTAATAGAATAATAATTAAAATACTTCAATTATAAAATGCATAATGATATCTACATGATAAATTCACCAGTATGAAATAAAATTCACAAAAAATCACAAAAAAAGCACACAAACCATTTGCAAAATGGAAATGTACCCTAAGTGCACACATTTCAATGTGCTGTTTAGGTCTTTGCAACAAACTTATATGGGATTTGGCTCGGCATGTAATCAAAACAGTACCGACTGAGCATTTTCTTCATTCTGAGGATGAAAATCTGAGTGTGTCTCTGTCGGGACGTTGTATTACATACAAGATGTTACTTGCACAATATCGCCTTCAAGCAATTGTTGCAGGTGGCTGAGTCTGTATGAATTTAGCAGAGAAATGACTTGGCACCGGTACCATTACCATTACAACACCAAGTTTCAGTACGCATCCCTAGCGTGAACCACCGTCATGCATGAGTTTAGCATATGGCACAATACTTCAGTTTAGTCAGCAGTGATGTGCAGCGCATGTGTTGTTTTCCCTTTGGCTTTTTGCCACACTTCTTCCAAAAACAAGAACATAAGAATATATTAAATATTCAACAGCTACAAGACTGACAGGCAAGGCCTCGGCTGTTCATCATTTAAGTGGGGTTTACTTTCTGAAATCATTTTTATACTTGCGTCCATTCATGTTAAAATGGTGACAGCTTAATGCTGAACAGCATATTTTTCCCTAGATAAACTGGTTACGAATTAGTTTTGTAAGGCTTAATGGGAACCATTCATTTTCAGACAAGTTTGCTTTGTAGAAGGCGTTATCAGATTTATGAAAGTGGTGTTAAAACCACAGCCGTGTTGCCAAGTCTGCTTCATTACATGTCTTTCAGGGCTTCTTTAAAGTCGCTTGCAAATCTTGTGAGTCAGGGGTTGCCTTTTTTTGGCTTGTTTAATCACGCCTATCATTTTCCAGCTCCAACTAACAAAGCAAAATCAGAGTGCGGTGATTAGTTTGTCCTCCTTTCCACACCCGAGTCTCCTGGTTATCCTGTTTGCCCGAGATGACGAGGCACGCCCCTAAACACACGGGGCACACGCACAAAACAGATGGGATTAATGGTTCTTTGAAGGCAACTGGATCTTAAGTATCCATGCTTTTTGAAGAGCAGTTCAAAATACTGCCTCATTTATATACTGCGAACTAAGTCGGCTTGTGGTAACTAAGATTTGGATCCGAATAATTCAAATTTACACTTACAGTATACAGTATTACACAATATTGGTGTGAATTATTCTGAAATGTTGTATGCAAACACTTTCATTTAATTTGCATTTTTAGTTTAACATTCCATAAGGTGGTTGCACAGTCGCCAAGTGGTAAGCATGTTGGCCACACAGTCAGGAGATCTGGAAGACCAGGGTTTGAGTCTCCGATGGGCATCTCTTTGTGGTGTTTGCATGTTCCACATTCCAAAAACATGCATGAAATTGTCCACAGGTATGCGATTGGCTGGGGACCAGTTCAGGGTTCACCCTGCCAATCACCCAAAGTCAACTGGGATAGGCTCTGGCATATCCCCATGACCACAATGAGGATTAAGCGGCATAGAAAATGAATGAATTCCATAAAATGGTGTCATATCCTTACGCTTGAACAGTGAGATCACTATTTAGAATTGTCCCTCACCCAAAAACAGGCTACAGAGGCTACAGATAATTTCCGTGCAAAACAACTTTACTCTAAATGTTTTGTAAAATCATCGTTGTGTGTGTTGCAAAACTCAGTTCCAACAGATCCAACACGTACAAAAAAGGTCAAAAGAGGAAGGACGTTGAAAAATCATCTGTTTTTGGAACATTGCATAGTAATGACATGAAAAAAATGATCTATTCAAAATGTCAAAGTTAATTTTACTTCTTTATAGTTAAATATATACATATATATATTTATAATTTGTTATGTTTAGTTTATGCCTCACCTTACACCTCATGATGTCTTGTCATAGCAACTCAAAGAGAAACATTTTTCTTCCTCTTCCAAACGTTGTGCCCGCAGTTAGTGCTGGGAGTAACTGTGATATGAACGTGACCCCTAATCTGTTTAGTGAGAGCAATGATACGTAGAGGGAGCACAGGTAAAGTGTTTTTAACGAGAGGGTCCTTATTTTACCAACCGGGGAGGAGCCATGCTTCTATTTCATATTCCGCTTCAAAGCAGCCGACAAGACTTCATTTCCTCTTATCTGCGGCTATGGAGGCCCTCCGCTATGGTGTACCGGAACGGCATGAAGATGCGCCACACAGAGACGAGAAGACCCAAATTAGCTAAATATGAGAAGGGAAGGAAGTAGCCAGACCTTACAGCTGCTTTCACTCGTTATGTTCTCCTCCAAGACTGACTCTTCAAAAAGACTTTATGGCAAGGAAATGTCCACACTTGTCACTTCACAGCAAATGTTTGCACTGCGAGCGTTACATTAAAGTGGCTCGGGGGTTCAGCTGTGAGCTTTTCAAATATAGTGAAAGGTCACTGGAGTAATATTCTCCTCACATTGATGTAAATGTTAAAGGGAAGTCAAACACAACATCAGATTGGAGTCAAAATGTCTTTTATGTAACCAACTAACTTTGTGTACACTAATGTTGCTTGGTTCCTATATTTATTTTAATGGCCTAACAAACCAAAGAGCATCATTTTAATAATGACGTAGTGGCTATCTATTTACCCATCCAGCTATCTATCCATGTATCAATCCATCCATCTATCTTTCTATCTGACTCTGCAGTCTCAACGTGGACCTCAAGTGAAGAGATATTCTCCTTGAAGGTAATGCTTTAAATATATATATTTTTGTCTGCAACTTCCTCCTGCATGTCCTGGTGTTCTATTACCCGCTGATGGAAATGCTAGTGGGCAACCACAGCCAACTTGAATTCTTCCCTGAACACCACATCTCGGATGAACCAACTAGTGAAGGAAACCTTTGAGGTTGGATGGAATGAATGAAAAACGAGAAAATGTCACCAATTCCCTCTCGGGAGATTTCAGATAGAGTCTGACAATGAAAGTACATCAAAGCGCGACGCAGAACCCACAGTCTTCAAAAGGCAGCATGAGCACCACATTCAGTGTTATTAAATAGATGAATAATGACGGGCTTTTCCTGTTTGAGCTGCAACCACACCTTGGCTATCTCCACACGCAGGACAAACAGGACAAGAGAGATGATGGCAAGCGCAGCCACACACTCTTCACCTCCCAGGCATTTGTAGCGGCTGTAATTGACAGGCTGAACCCCCGCACGCACCCTCCACTTAAACTTTGTCCACCAGACTGAGCTATCGCCGAGCCAATCAGGGGAGGTTGTGTTTGCTGAACTCTGGTGCGTCCTGACAACACTTTGGCTGCCTTCGGATCACCAAATAATCTCCCTTAAGAATTTAACTGCTGGGCAAACACACACTGAGTCGGTAATGAAAGCAACACCTTGGCTTAGTGTGTGGATTTAGCCTGTCATCAATGGAGGGGCATGCATATACATCTACGTCTTTATGCCTACTGTATGTCCAGGTCCGTGCTCGTGGACTATGACAACAGAATGTATGGTATACATTTAGTAGGATTTCCTATGGAAAGCAATGGATAGAAATGAGTAAAAAGCACACATTTTAATGAAATATTTAAGAAAATGCATATTTTTAATCAATGAATGTATTTAAAGTTAAAACAACTGGACCTCGGTAAGCGTCCTCTCCAGTTAGTACAAGTTCTGTGTTCTTAAAGTATTTTTCTAACCAAAGGTCCTTGACAGCATCCTATTAGCTTGCCACTTTGCAGAAACAGGAACCGATAGTCAACTCCGTGTCATCATCAATGTCATCAGCAGTTGACTCTCAAAAATGTTTTTATTAGGAATACTCCGATCGATCGGCCAGTGATCGGTTTCAAAATCACAAGATCGGCAAATGCCAACAAATGCCTTTTCAACGTCGATCACAGCCGATCGCCTTTCGTGCAGTGTCTTGACAAACATCTTAACTAACATCTTTGGCAGGGGCCTCCCACGATCCCCTCCATCGAAGCAACAATCATGTCTTCCATGTGGAACTTCACTATCTTACTATCTTGATTGTCAGAAGGCTAAGCTAATAACTAAAAAAAAAAAAACTGAATATCATCGGACAAGATGATCAACCTGTCTCAACAGTGGAAGACATTGAATTCGCCGAGTGGTTTTTCACAAACCTGCAAGTTCCACCAATGTACTCTCACATCCAAAGACTTCTTAAAGAATGCATGCCATCCTCAGGAAGTTTCATGTTCACAAGTTTTTGTCGAAATTAAGGTGATTTTATGGTTCCTTTTTTTCATCATGTAGCCAGTAGCAGGGGTGCAGCCAGGACGGGGGGCGGTGATTCGGGCACAGATGAGGAGGAAACGGCTCAACAGAGGCAGACGTTGCTGATTCAGATATTTCCTTTAAACAGTGGTTGTTGTGATTATTAAATGCATTCTTATGTGCCTGACATTGAGTAAACCGGCCTGCGGGCTTTTGGTGACATGTGTGTACTGTGCGCCAATCAGCCAAATTACCGCTAGACCAGCTGCAATGCGCCGAGAATAGACCAGGTTGGAGCCAGCGGGTTTTCAGTGCACCTTCGACGAGACCTTTTGGTTGTCACTACAGCAGGCTGAATCAGTCGGCACCTCCCCCTGCTGCGCTGCCACACCCATCGCGAGGCGCATCGGTCTATCAAATTACCAAATTGGCTACGCACTGTGTTACGCCGGTCGAAAATACCACGGCACAGCCTGCGCCAAGCTGTGCAACCCACCAAACATGAGTCCAATGTGGCAGCAAGATCAACACCTTTCCCACCTACTTTTTCAAAAGGCTGGCACTTGCAACTGTCTTTGGCACCATTTTGTGTTACGGAGGTGAGGAACACAATTTTGCTAACTCACAGCAAAAGAGGAAAGTGTTGATCTGACTGTCACATCCTGTTTTGGGAACAGTCAAAACAAAAATCACTTCTTCAATAAAGGTAAAAGTAATGGGAACTGTGATAGCCAGTGATGCTTGATCGTCACTCAAGGAGGGAAAGCTCTTTTTTTTTTCCAGCCTGCATCATAAATGTCTCTATTTGTTTATATGTAAATTCTACCCTCGTTTTTTAGTCGTTTTTAAGAAAGACAAGGTCGCTGGGGATCGGCAAAGTCTCTGGATCAGTTCAAAACAATGGAATGAAAAAATGCTCGAGTAGATGTTTATATTTCAGAATCTATGATTCACTCATTTCACTGTCAATCAAAAAAGGCCTCAGACAGATCATCCTATCATCATGCAGAAGACCAGCATCCAGGCAAGCTCACATCCCCATAGACTCCCAAAGATACTAAGCGTTCAATGGGCGGGACAAAGCCCAGCATTGATTCAATGATTGTCCAGTTTCACCCCGTGGAACAACCAACTCTACGTTTGCCCATCAAAGTCAGTAGACGCTCAGTGTCCAAACGTGTAAAACCGCCGTGGGCATTCCAGGGATGAATGAGGAGGAAGTTGTGTCAGATACCTGCAGCTGATACTGAACAATGATGAAGGTATTCTAGCGTATGTTTAGTCAATGAAAAGTACACAGAGCAGTACTTATTTCACCACTTTTTTTTACACATTTTAAGTGAAGCTGTGCTTCTCTTGCAGTCTTAGAGTAATCACCACTGGTTATAGCCACAGGAAAAAAATGGTACATTTCATACAGTATGTTCACATAGTGTGCTTCATTTAAATGAGTAAGCAATAGCTTACATGCCCATATAGTTGGCATTTTGTTATTACATGTTATTGTTGATATATCTGTGCTTTATTAGTTTGTCCGGCTTTCAGATTCCAGTATTTTGTTGTCATGAGGTAGCTCCTGTAATAGAGCTGCGGTGACTCGTGTAGAAAGGGGCTGAGGCAGAAAAAGCTCGTTTGAGCAAGCAGCACATGCAGAGGCAACCTTTCTGACCATTGTAAAGTTGTCACACCGTCATCTTTATTATTTTTGCTTCATTTTTTTGTTACTCGTCATTCATGAGCAGGACAGAATGTGAAGGTAAATGATCAAATTGTTTTCCATTTTACCTCAGCCTTTTATTGTTGTTTGGCTATACACAGCCAATCTACGGAAAACACGAGTCAGAAACCAAAGAAAGGAAGGTTAGTTGCAGCTCAATAACAAAAGCCAAAGAGCAGTGGAAGAATACATGCCAACAAACACAATGAAATGTCTCATTTTTCTGTCTTCCAGACAAAATAAGGCAAACCTTTCCAAAAGGTTTTAATTCTGCTCAGAATATTCTATATTCTCTTTTCAAGGCGTGGTAAACCCCCCTCTTTGCCGTTGACTCAATTGGCAATTCTGCTAAGGAGAGAGAAGAAAGTCACTGCAATCAACCAACACAGTGCTATGTTTTGTCTACAATTTGTATACAAAGTGTGATTTCCATCAGGCTAGTTGCTATGCCTGATATATTCTGGTATTAAATTCAGCTCAGGTCAAACTTCACTGCAGCTGATGATATGACATTTTATTCAAAGATGGATTTCATTGCCCTAAGGTGATGCTGTGAACAAACTGAAACAAAATATACAGTACAGCTAAATTGCCAACCATGTGTGGACATTCCCGATCGCTTCCAATTACTTTTTCTCTCACTCGGTCCCTCAAAGTCCAACAGACCGTCTCTTCATCTCAGAGCGTGGGGAGGGTGTTGTAGAGATAATTTAGTGGGATTTCGTAAAAAAAAAAAAGCGTTGCATGGTAATAATAGCAGTAAAAAGTTTTTTACTTTGCATTTTTCTGAAAAGGTGCAGTGGGTGTACTTGTTTTTTTAAACCAATAACATCTTAAAGGTGTCAAACATTGCTTTTATACTGTATTTGAGTCTCAGGAGTGCCTGCCCAGCCATCAAGTGTTAAGTTCCTGACTTTTTTTATTGCAGGAGTCTATACAGAACCAGTAAATTGTCAAAACCAAAAGCTAAGCAGAACTGCAGTGTTGTTGGATGCACAGATTTCCACAGAACTGTACATCACTTCAAAACAACAGAGGAAATCAGAGCAAGCAGATTCAGTTTTAGGTTCAAGATTCAGTGTTTATTGTTAGTCGTTTCTGTTTTGGCTGCAGACCTTTTTCCGGAGCACAGAAGAGCGCCCCTCTGCTGCTGAAATGCCTGTCTGTAATATTGTGACTAGGACTAATCCTCTTCTTGGCCTCCAGTGTAGATATAAGACTTGTAATAAATTAGGCTGTTGTTTCTTGGTTGAAACTTTTATTTTCAACGCGCTAAATGTAAGAACCTACACTCAGAAAGACTGTTTACTCTGTAAATGTAAACACTATATTTACATGCACTAAAAAAAATCTAATTATTGCAAGAGTTGGAAGCAGCTTTTTAAAACCCCTGTAAGATCCTTAATTCCATTTGAAGGATCTGATTGACAGAAGATTAGAAACATGATCAGTCTTCCATGTGTACATTTTCGATTGATCATTGGAGCGAAGCATGTGTCACTGTCCCTGGAGGATGATGGCTGTGATGCCCTGCGTAGTTCGGGTATTGTTTCTAGCCGGATCTTTTTGGGTGTCGGACATTTCAGATCAGCAGCAATCAGTCACATGTGTGAGCTTCGTCACGAAACGTGGCCAGATCTTTGTCCGTGAGTAAAATGTAGCAAAATTGTGTATTGTTCTGTGAAATGTGCACATTTAGTGATGCATTGTATTATTTGTGGCAGTGTTGTGGTCATTTTGTTACTTTTGCGGTGGAACTTGCTAGCAAAGCATAATGTTTAATCCGTCCAGCAGAGGCGTGTGAAGAACAAATGTACTAGGTTGTGCTGATGTGTTGATATGGTCAAATCACTGAACTTTTCATTATATTTGTCTAAATCTCACAATGGCTGTTATATTTTGTAATGTTTAGTTTATGTTTATGTTTGCAGTCATACATACAAAAAAGAAGGAAAAAGCGTAGAGAAATAAAACTGAGGATACAAAAGAATCCAAAAAAAGGAGCTTCAATCCTCAACAAAACTTCTGGAATTCTTGTCCTTTCTTGATGCTGGTAACTACCTGTTTAGCTGCACAGAGCTAAGCGCGTGTTGCGAGGGCAGAATAGTAAGTGGACACCACACAGCACAATATAGGAAATGTCCTTCCTGAACAACCACAGAAAACAAGATATTCAGACTTAGCTCACGGTGACAATCTACGCTTCTTTTGGTATAAGGACAACAACTTAAACAATGACATCACTGAGTTCAGAATGAAGGTGCACATGTTTGGCAACAGCCCTTCACCGGCAGTTGCTATATATGGCATGAGAAGAGCGGCGCAAGAACATCAGGAAGAATATGGCATCGACAGCAAAGAGTTTGTCACACGAAATGTATATGTAGACGACGGTCTGTTATCGCTGCCAACAGAAAAGGAGGCCATTGATCTTTTAACAAAGACGCAAAAAATGTTGGCAGAATCCAACCTAAAACTCCACAAGATTGCATCCAACAGCAGCACAGTCATGAGAGCATTTTCCCCAGAGGACCTTGCAAAAGACTTGACAGATCTTGCCCTTGTTGTAAATCCTCTCCCACTCAAACAAAGCCTTAGACTGATATGGAATAAAGAGAGAGACAGGTTCAGTTTCCAAGTATCTCACGAAGAGAAACCATTCACAAAAAGAGGCATCCTTTCCACAGTCCAGGGTATCTATGATCCGCTGGGCTTTGTGGTTCCCATCATCATTCAAGGAAAAGTTCTGGTCAGAGAAATGTCGTTCAAAGCATGCGACTGGGATGATCCACTCGTCGGATCCTGGAAATCGTGGAAAGAATCTCTTCTGGAATTAGAGGTGCTACACATAAAAATAAGATATGTGCCTATCTCTCTCACAACGTCACAAAGTGGAGAACTCTGCATCTTCTCAGTTGCTTCCACCCAAGCCATTGCCGCAGTGTCCTACCTGTGTGTTACCGACAGCGAAAACCGGCGCTACGTAGGATTTATCATGGGCAAAGCAAAGTCGCATCCGGCTCATACGGTTCCACGTTTGGAGCTTTGTGCAGCAGTTTTGGCAGCTGAGATGGCAGAGACAATCCTCTGTGAGATAGACATTGAGGTGCACGCAGTGAGATTTTTCACCGATAGCAGGATTGTTCCCGGGTACATCCACAACGCCTCCCGAAGATTTCATGTGTACGTAGCCAACGTACGTATTGAGTTAATCGCAATAGGAAATCAAGCCAACCACAACAATGGCAATATGTTGCCACAGAGCAGAATCTGGCAGACCACGCCACAAGACCTGCATCGGTAGACGTCCTTAAGATCTCTAACTGGTTCACAGGTCCCAGATTTCTGCAATACACTGGCGAACTTTCGCAAGACAACAGCTTTGATCTTGTTGATCCTGAACCGGACGTTGAGGTTCGACCGAAGGTTGCTGTCAACTACACCAAAGCGTCAGACAAGCAATTCAGCTCAGCACGCTTTGAACGGTTTTTAAGTTGGAAAAGACTACTGTGAGCCATCACAAAACTTATTCAAGTGACGAGAACGTTCTCCAAAACTCACAGTGATGTCACAGTTGATGCACGATGGCAAGCAAAAGGAGTCATCATTTGTTGTGTCCAACAAGACTCCTTTGAAGAAGAGTTAACTTGTTTGAAAAGTGGGATTCAACTTCCGAAAAGCAGTCAGCTGAGAAAGTTAAATACGTTCATTGACGAGGATGGACTCTTACGAATTGGAGCACGCCTTATCAATGCGGACTTACCCAGAGATGAGAAACCTCCAGTGATATTGCCAAGAACCCATCACATTACAACTCTAACTGTGAGACATTACCATGAAGAGGTTGTTCGTCAAGGCCGCAACTTAACCGAAGGAGCCATTCGGTTAGCAGGAATGTGGTTAGTGGGAGGCAAAAGGTTAGTGTCCAGTGTTCTTTCCAACTGTGTGACTTGCAAGAAACTGAGGGGGAGACAAAATGGCGCCACTTCCAGCTGACAGACTCCCCTCAGAACCTCCTTTTACCCATGTCGGACTGGATGTCTTTGGGCCATGGAGCATTCTCACTCGCCGTACTCGAGGAGCTAGTGCGGAAAGCAAGCGATGGGCAGTGCTATTCACTTGTATGTGCACGAGAGCACCACACATTGAAGTTTTGGAATCCATGTCCGCTTCAGGTTTTATAAATGCCTTGCGGCGTTTTTTTGCAATTCGTGGCCCATCCAAACAATTTCGCTCTGACAGAGGCACAAACTTTATCGGAGCATGTAAATAATTGAAGTTCAATATCAGTGATCCGGAACTCACAAGTTCATTCATTCATTCATTCATTTATTTTCTATACCGCTTATCCTCATTAGGGTCACGGGGATGCTGGAGCCTATCCCAGCAGACTTTGGGCGAGAGGCGGGGTACACCCTGGACTGGTCGCCAGTCGATCGCAGGGCACATATAGACAAACAAATACTCACACTCACATTCATACCTATGGACAATTTAGAGTCGCCAATTAACCTAACATGCATGTTTTTGGAATGTGGGAGGAAACCGGAGTACCCGGAGAAAACCCACTCACGCACGGGGAGAACATGCAAACTCCACACAGACATGCCCAACGGAGATTTGAACCCAGGTCTTCCAGATCTCCTGACTGTGTGGCCAATGTGCTAACCACTCAGCCTCGTGCGGCCTAACTCACAAGTTATCTCGACAATCAAGGTTGTACGTGGACTTTCAACACTCCCCATTCTTCACGTATGGGAGGATGTTGGGAAAGGCTTACAGGTGTAGCACGCAGGATTCTGGATGGAATGTTGCTTCAGTCCTACACCAACCGGCTCACACACGAAGTGTTGACGACATTGATGGCAGAAGTCATGGCCATTTTGAATGCCAGACCACTGATTCCAGTATCAACTGACCCTGACAGCCCAAATGTACTGACCCCTGCAATGATTCTTACTCAAAAGATCAGCTCCTCCTGGTGACTTTGACAATTAGGAACTTCACAAAAGCCAGTGGAAAGAGGTGCAGTGTCTGGCAGAGAGCTTCAGAAAAAGATGGAGACAGGAGTACCTAATGACTCTCCAGAAACGTCACAAGTGGAACGATGACAAGCCAAGCCTTCAAGTGGATGACGTAGTTCTGCTGAAGGACAGTCAGGCAAAATAGAATAACTGGCCTATTGGACTTGTGGGGAAGACATCGCCAAGCAAGGACAACAAAGTCCGCAAGGTCGAAGTCAGAGTCACGAGGCAAGGAACATTAAAGACCTACATCAGACCTGTTTCAGGGCTTGTTTTTCTGCTGTCAAAGAAGTCATTATGATCGGAAATTACCTGTTTGTTTGATTATTTCTAGTATTCAGGTTACTTAATGTTCGAAAAACCAAAATGTTGACGGTAGTATAATGTATACTAGGCGAGGAGTGTTCTGCCCTGCCTAATTCGGGTATTGTTTCTAGCCGGATCTTTTTGGGTGTCGGACATTTCAGATCAGCAGCTATCAGTCACATGTGTGAGCTTCGTCACGAAACGTGGCCAGATCTTTGTCCGTGAGTAAAATGTAGCAAAATTGTGTATTGTTCTGTGATATGTGCACATTTAGTGATGCATCGTATTATTTGTGGCAGTGTTGTGGTCATTTTGTTATTTTTGCGGCGGAACTTGCTAGCAAAGAATAATGTTTAATCCGTCCAGCAGAGGTCGACAGAGCTGTGCTTTAACTTAAATTGCGTTTGTTCAGTCATATTTATGTACATATATGCTGTAAATGTTGTGTTCTGTGTGTGAAGAACAACTGTACTAGATTGTGCTAATGTGTTGATATGGTCAAAACACTCAACTTTTCATTAAAAAAAAATGTTCATTGAATGTCTCAATGGCTGTTATATTTTGTAATGTTTAGTTTATGTTTATGTTTGCAGTCTTACATACGCAAAAGGAGGGAAAAGCGTAAAGAAATAAAACTGAGGACACAAAAGAATCCAAAAGAAGGCGCATCAATCCTCAACAAAACGTCCGGAGCTTCTAGTCTTTTCTTGGTGCTGGTAACTACCTGTTTAGCTGCACAGCGCTAAGATTCGAACCCTGAACCTCCTGACTGTGAGGCCAATGTGCTACCCACTCGACCACCGTGCAGCCCACAAACAACATGACCTATTTAATTAGTCATTTTATTTATTTAATATATCTGAGAAAAAATGTTATAAAGTGAACTTACAAAATTCAAACAGCGTGGCGATAGACGACTATTTTTAAAGAACATGGATAAACATGGATAAAATGTTGAATACCTGTTGAATAAGAGGCAGAATGTTCCAGAAAAAGACATTTTATACACTGGTGGCTATAAAAGTATCAAACAGCTGTATTTAAACACCAATGCTTATTTTTTAATTAAAAACTATATTAAAATAGACAGAAAATTATATGTCTGTATTTTGTTGGTCACTGACAGGCAAACGACAAAAAAAGTATACAATGTTGCTCCTCAATTACATATTTCAGTGAGTGGCACCCACAAGAGGTAAAAGTGTCACACGATTGTATTTAGTGACGAATAATGGAATTCTCATATTCAACAATTAGTCGAAGTTTTTTACATTCCATTCCATTTTCCACAGTTTATCCAGGCCCGGGTCATGGGGCAGCAGTCTCAGTAGGGAAGTCCAGACTTCCCGGTCTCTAGCTCCCTCTTCCAGCTCCACCGGGGGGACCCCAAGGCGTTTCCGGGCCACCTGAGGGACATAATCCCTCCAGCGTGTCCTAGGTCTGCCCCGAGGCCTTCACCTCACCAGGGTGGCGTCCGGGAGGCATTCTGACTTGATGCCCGAGCTACCTCAACTGGCTCCTCTCGATGAAGGAGCGACTCTACTCTGAGCTCCAACCTGAGCCCCATCCTCAACATACTTGAACTCCTCCGCCTGGGGCAAGATTTCACTCCCAACCCAATCCACCCATTTCCAGCTGAGAAGCATGGCCTCGGATTTGCGGTTCTGAGTCTCATCCCAGAAGTTTGACATTGCCCCAGTAAACGCGGAAGGTCACAGGCTGATGAGGCCATCAGGACCACATTGTCTGCAAATGGCTGAGACGAGATCCATCAAACTGGATTACTTTGATGCCTTGGCTGCGCCTAGAAATTCAGTCTGTGAAAGTTATGAACAGAAACGATGACAAAGGGCAGCCTTGGTGGAGGCCAACATTCAAGAGAGTAACATTACATGTCCCAAGAACCACATTTGGCCGCCAAAGTCCACATCACCCAGATGCCTGCCCTCGAATTTGGGATTTGCAATACACAAAGTTATTGATGGTAATCAATGATTTGTGAATGATTTACATCATAGCGTAAAGTTTGGTGGTTTGAAATAGTTGGTCAAAACAAACCATCACAATGGGGATTCTTTTATATGCCTCTGAGAATCACTAAAACAACAACATCCAAAGCAGACGTCATCGAAACACAAATCAGAACATTACCGACAACACCGAAGAGCTGTAAAATGCTTTTATCCACTTAAAGCAGCTAAACACAACTTAACATAACTAAACAAGCTGAAATGACCAAAAGCGCCCCCTTGTGGTTGGACAACAATCAAATTAGATATAGTTCATGTAAACGAGGACTTCACATAGTGAGAAAAATAGAAAGACAGAACTATTTTGGGAACCCGATTTCGTCAATCGCTACCTCAACCCTTAAAGAGCCCCCTGTTTTTTAGCACTCCACTATTGAAAGGAGCAAGAGGAGCAGTGAATCGTTTGCAGGAGACATGACAGCCCCCACAAAACTGTTTTTGGGGGGTTTTAGGTGTGCAATAATTCTTGATCCCTAGGGTATTTTGACCAACACAAACATACTATAGATACCAAGAAACCATTTTAATCTGTGCAAAATTGCACAATATGTTTCTTTTACAAAATATACAATATTATAAATCACTCTATATACAGGATTTGCATTATGTATTGAAAATTATATTTCTTGTGATAGACTTTTTAAAAATTTCTTTACTCACAGGTGACCAGTTCACCTTTGACACCACCTGACCAGAAACGGAAGTATAAAATAAACGGATGAATGAATGAATTCAAAACAGAATGACCGATTGATGGACTAACTGACGGTACCATGTATCTCCATGCCTGCGAGTTCACTCTTGTTCGTCTCACTTGCGTGAAGCCCTGCTCGTAATATTACCGAACATGCTGATTCCTGTCAGCGAGCCTGAAGATACGAGCAGGCTGGTATTAAAAAAGGATGACCGTATTAGAAGTTGGAATGTTCGCATACATGGTGAAAAGAGCGATAATGGCAGGATGGAATGTTTTATTTATTCATTTTGCTGATGTATATTTATTATTCAGCATCTCGGGTGGGTTAGCTTGCATGACATTCTTAGAGTACAGTGGGCAAAATGCAAATGCGTAGCTACTTAGTGAGAAAAAGAGAGGAAGAAAGATGGAATCTGTGTGTTAATACTGCAAGACAATGCTGTCTCATAAATAAGCATGGACGAGGGAATCGGTATTGCCTAAAACTTTGCTCTGCGTGTAAATTACACGTTGCCTCACTTTGAGCCATAGTGTTTATCAAAATTCATCATTCAACTTCCTCATCTATTATCACAATTAGTTATTCATAAATTCAGCACACACACGCACACACAGACAGACACAGACAAAGCCCTTTGTACCATCTTCCACACCAGCTCTCCTCCAGGGGCCAATACTGGGCTCCAAAGCCCTTAAGAGGGGCAGCAAGCCGGAAAATGACCCCATGCTGTCTGCACTCGCCTCAGCCCCGCCTGGTTACGCCCGTTTCCCAGGGACCCGCTGTGGGTCCAATGCCCCGAGGCCTCCCTCTCACGCCACACTACCTCCTAGGGTAAACGTTAACGGGGGCTCCTGCCGGCAGACAATAGGAGCCTGGAAACGTGGGAAAGAAATGTCACAAGGCTCTCTGACAAGCCAGTTTCTACCCGCTGACCTCCAGGCCTGGTCCCACTGGGCCTCTTTATGTAAACACTAAACAAAGGCAATCCGCCTGGTAATCAGATTCATAACCCATGTGTGGAGATGTATTGGAGGTGTGGAGGCCCGACACTGGGTCGAACTGATAGAAACTCACTTTGTTGACTTGAAACATTCTACTTTTCAGATGATGATGAGATGAAACTGCAAAAAATCCACCTATATGACAACATAATGGAGATCTAAACAAACTATGTGGATGAAGACTGCTCGGGTCTTTTATTTAAGCCACCCATCACCTTGTAAACTGTCTGGTCATTTAACCTTTGACCTCCCCCTCTCATGCAGTGCCCCCATCAGTGGGTCCATAGTTACTATCCATATGGTTGATAGAGGTCAAATGAGGATGCTCACGAACACAAGGTCCTCAAAGGGGTCAGGGGGTGCTCACTGCACCCAGTGGACACAGGCAGGGTGCTTCTTTGGGTGATGGTGGTGGGGGGTAATTTGTAACGAAGCAAGGGGTCAACGAGGTAATGATTGGCATTAAGCAACACTCAATTGATCGAACCAGAAGCCTTAGCTAGCATTGGTTTAATATACATTTATATTAGATTGCAGCATGGTGTCTTTATGTATATTTTTGGTTTCAGTTTTAGTCAGAATACTCCATTTGCTGCATATCGTGACATGTGAAAGTTATAGAACTACAAAATTGCAATTAGAGCCACACTAAAAGAAAAGATTATACTGCAATGAGATTGATTCAGTCATAGAATAATCCAAGTATAATATAAATAATTGGAATTTGACTAGAAAAAAGCATAGCATCAAAATATTGCAACAAGACACCTTTATGAGGAAAAATATTTTAAAAATGTTTTACGAAAAAGTTGTAATATTATATATAAAAACACATATATATAATATATTATATATACAAACTTATATTAAAATCTTTTTAATGCACAAATAGTGTATTATGAGAATAAAGTCATAATTTTACCAGAAGAAAATTGGAATTTTATGGTAATATTGTTGTAATATTATGAAATGATATTTTCCATCTTTGTTTGTTGAGGAAAAAAATTTGAGAATAAAGTTGTACTATTGTCATACGAAAATGTGTACGTATATTGCAAATGTAAAGTTCAAATTGAGATTTTTTTTTAATATTATGAGCCAAAAATGTGTAATATGAGAATAAATTTCTTACTAAATAAATAAGTAAATAAATTTAATAATTTTACCAGAAAAACAAAAAACAATAGTAAATACAAAATTAAATGAGACAGAAATATATTATTATATCATATTACTATACATTATAATAATGTGTATAAAGCCAAATTTTCCAAAAAAAGGTATCATTTTACAAGAATAAAGTCATATTAGAAAGTTTGTAAGGTTTGGTCCATCAATAACCAATCAATAATGATGTTTTCTTGTCACACTGAAGCTCATCAAATGACCTTACGACTTGATTGTTGTAATATTGCAATTTTTTTCTCGAAATCCAAATATGTATTCTAACATATTATATATACTGTCATATTTAAAAAATGTTAAGTCATTAAAACATGTATTTTTATATCAAATGTGCAAATATAACGAATGTGTGAGGCTGCCAGAGAACTACTCTTGTGTCGGCTTCCTTTCGTTCACGAGCCACATAATGATGGTGATGGTCAGTGAGGCAGCTGGTCATCCTATTTAGCAAACAATGGGCTTAATCTGTTTTCTCCAGACTCTCGACGAGGTCCCATTGATGACCTCATTGCGACACGGGCAACATGTGCGGGTCAGACCGCTGTGGTCACTGCGGGTCAGGGTTCGCGAAGCAAACACCACGACCTCATTCCCAGGGGGAAGCCACTGATAGACTTCTTGTGCTAGTTAGCGCACATCATTAAGTGCTCATGCTGGACAAGAGGAGGATTAATGACGAGGATGTGACCAGCAGCTACATTTAAAACTTGAGTGTGGGAGACTCAAAGTAATCAGCGAACAAGAGCGTGACACTTAAATATATTTGAGTGCTGTGTGCTCCAATTAGCATCAGACTAGTTGCACATGCACAAGCTACTCCTGAACTTAACAAACTGCTGTGACTAAACCCGAATCATAGTTGTGAAACTGGATTTGAGAGAGACTGGAGAAGGGCAAATGTATGGATGGGAAGACACTAATGCAGAACTATGAGAGGGAAATAATGATCACTCCAGATGAGGTCTTTGGAGGGCTTTGAGTATAACGTTTCCCATCATTGATCTTGAGGTTAATTATCCTGCTTGGAAATAAGAAGTCAAAAGGTGCAGCATTTCCTGACCATTAGTTATGCTAATATGTGTTTGGCGTTCCGTATGAGCATCCATGGGGTACTTTTCATATGAAATAGCACCAACTCAGTCTATTATTACTCCAGCATCATCATAACCACAACACCTTATAATACAAGCGGCCCTTTCACCTCCACTTCCTCCTCATCATCACTATCATCATCCCTGCCATCACGACCGCATACAAACTCCCAAACTTGCTTGCCCGACTGTCCTGTTTATGTGAGTTTAGATGAGATGCCGCATTGTCCCACGTCTCCTTGTAACCCACGCCGCCATAAATCTGCCCGCGTGGCCTGCGAGCGTTTATGAGCACTTTACATGAAGATCAGTCTCACAAACAACGCCCTTCAGGACGGTAATGAAAGCCGAGCGCCAAAGGTGGAGATCAATGTCAGGTTTGGGGATTGGTGACAGGGCCTGCTTGTGCGTACAGATGGGTGATAAATTAGTGAGTGGAATCCAAAGACGAGAGTGTGAAATCATAACAAATGTAGATAGAGCGTTTAAGAAAAGAGCGGGTTGAAGAGTTTAAAAATGAGGTGAATCATATGGATCACATCATTTAGTCAAGGGGTCTCAAACTCAGCTTACCTGGGGGGCAGCCAGAGGTAAAGATCTGTGTGTTGCCTCCTTGTTGTTTTTGTGGTCATCGATGTATTCAAGACTCGCCAAATTTATATTTAATATCAATGTTAAATTTTGATGTTAAGAAAAACCAGTCCTAAGGGCCCGGAGTTTGAGACCCCCTCTGCAGTACACTCACCGGCCACAACATTAGCTACTCCCGAGCAATACAAGAACATTAAGTGCTGGAGGCAAATCAAGTATTCCGCCTTTTCAAAGGTCATGCAACTCAGGTTCTATTGACACCGTCACAAAAATGATATTAGAAGTATTCAAGTACTGCTATAGTCTAAATGGCAGGATTGTGGGCCGCTTTGTGTATTAGATGTCATTTGTGCAGGTGTACCTATTTTTGTGCCACAGCTTTAAAAAACGTATGATTTACAACGCAACATTTCTGTCCATAAAAATAATAAATGCCCTGGCGGCCAAAGGTCCAAATGAAATACGGCAAATCTGTACGGCAGACCGGGGCTTGCTGTCGGCGAGTGGTCGAGGTCAGGGGTTAAATGAGGTCAGAGAGTCTCGAAGCAGAGTCCAGGGACCTCCAGGATCAATGAAAGGATGTTAAACGTCAAAGGCCATAACGGATGAAGAGAAAAAACACATGTCAGATGGATTGACTGATTTTAGATTAGATGTTGAAGAACAGACCTTGCATACTTTTACCAACAAATACGAAAATAATGCCGATATCGTTGTAATATATTTATATATATTCAATTCTGTCATTTTCTCCTACTTCTGGCTAAATAGGCTAACAGAGCATGGCGTTGGAACGATGTTTGCACTGTAGCTGACGTAGCCGTGCTAGTGTTGCTACTATCCTCTCCTCCAGTCTTACGCCTTACTGTTACGCTGCCATAGCAGGCATACGGCATCTGTTATGTTGGTTGACAGTGCATACGCCAAAAGTGGACAACGTGCACAACACCTGAGCCCTACACTGTTTCCAACAAACACAACTCATTCACATTAAAGCTGCAGGCACACAAAATAGCATTTTCCCAGCAGGGCTTCCTACTAAAAGAAATTGTAACTGTCTAAATTCTAGCATCTCTATTTTCAATTGTTGAAAAATAATATATTATGGAAAGTTTCATTTGAAAAAACTGCAGCAATTGTGTTTATTATGCAATCAAGTCATTCCTAAAAAATGCACACAGTGATAATAATAATGCAACTTTTTTCCAATCATAAGCATGGGTGTTGGAGTGTTACTGAAAACTAGGATTGCTGTTTTTCCCTCCTCCAAGCCTGCTTTTGACCCGCTGCTGGGAGGAAACTCGATTCTGGCTGTTTTCAGGCTGGTACCAGCTCACCTCAAGCACTCAGCCTCTTGCCAGGGCCACAGATTAAGCCACGTCTCTGCTTTCATCTGAAGCCAACGCTCCAGCCGAGCGTGCCCCCTGCCTCCTCTTATCCCCCTCGCGCAGGGGTGGCATGCAGGGACAAACCTGGTACCCAAAAAGAAGGAGAGAAGGAAACTGGAGGGGGAGAGAGAGGGGGAGAGAGAGAGATTTAAGGGTTGTGGTGAGGGCTGGCGAAGAAAGAAGGCATGGAGAAAAGGAGAAATGCACATTGTACTTTTCAAATGGATGGGAAATGATTCGCTGGGATTTGCTGACAATTATACGGTGGGGTTTAATCAATTCGGACCATTCACAGCGTGGAGAGGGCTGATCCCCCAGTACAAAGGAACAGACCGTGGGAGGGCGGTACCTGAGAAAGCGGCGGCCTGGTGTAAGTAACATGAGGCAACACTCCCCTCCCCACACATTGCACTGCAGCATATGGCCCCTCTCTGAACTTATTATCTAGCGGATTAAGGCCAATTGCAGACACCCAAGGGCCTGTGGCTACCTCCACTGCACCCTCCCTCGCCACTTTCCGCTCCCTCCCAGGAATGAGGCTGACTGACAAGGGGCATTGTGTTGGGCACCTACACTGCCACACCCCTCACTTACCCTGTCATGCTGTACAGTTTGATGAGGTTATTTGGTAGCCGCGACAGGATAGGACCATTCGTTTTGAAGTTACACAACCTACTGTACACTCGCTTACACATACGTATCGGCCACCTCACTTCTAACGTATAATGTTTCGAAAGATCCTTTCAGCCTTCTCTCTGCCTCAACAACAGGCCTAATGGTTGCAAATCAGCACGACGCTCATCTACGGAGTGGATTAAAAGCACCTGAACGTGAACACGCAGATTAGCCTGGCAGATACGAGGACTAATTGGCATCTCATTGCAACTCGACATGCAAGCTCAACATGAGCGCAGACATGCTGAGAGATTGGACAGAGGTTGATTATATGTCCATTTTGCACGCAGTACTAAGAGAAAGGCTCAGAGTACAAATTAAGAGCTTGATGACCACTGTGAGGGGAAATATATTGCATGTTAGAAGTGTACAGGCAGGAGGCTGAGGCTGCAGGAGGTCAGACAGTAGTCTGTGGCCTTCATGGAGTATTCATGGAGAGATGTTTGACAAGACAAGAGCCCCTTCGTTAAGCCCTCATTTGATCTGGCAACGGCCAGGTGATCTTCTCCTTCCTTTTGTGTCACACCACAGGGGTTTGTCCACTCCGTGTGACCTGTCTTACCTGGCGCCCTTCAGGACACCTCATTTACAGAGCAGCTCATTCAGGCGTCTGTGCCCCCCCCCCTTCGCAGAGGTCCACCTGAACATAGGGTGGCAGGGTCAGCGGGGAGGCTTGATGCCTGCTTGGCTAATCTCCTCACATAGTGGGAGGTGTTGCAGGGCCAAAGGCCAGAGATGGAGCATTGAAGCCATCTTCCTGGTTCTTTTAGGCAGGATTAGAGGGCCCAGTAGGGGTTAGTGCTCTGAACTGAGTTCTCACTTTGGTCATCGTGAGGGCATCTCTGAGGAGAGGACAAGCAGGTCTGACTTTGATATGCTACCATCCTTGGATCAGCTGTCTTATAACTGGGTTTGGGCATTTTTGAATTTGAACCTTTCCGGTTCAGATTCCGATTCTTCGTTTCAACGATTCTCAATTCTCGATAAACCAGCATTCTGAAACCCTGGGTTACTTTGACATGTGACAGACACCATTTATTCTTTTACTTCCCTGATAAACATGAAAACCTGGGCGGACGTTAACCGAGGTACCATCCATTCATTTTCTATGCAGCTTATCCTCACAGGGTCACTGAACTTAATTTAGGCAAAAAATATGTGACATTTGCTCAAAATGCATATGTTTTTTTTATAATAATAGGCAAAGTTCAACCACCAAACAGAATCATTTCTAAATTAATAGTATATTTAAAAGTATATATTTTTTAATGGGATAAAGTGAAGCCACAAAATTTGAACCACGAAGTGGCAAGGGACGACTATGTACATACAGAATATCCTGTAAATGTATTTTGGTAGGGTAAACGATACCATCTGGTCATCCCTACGTCTACGACAAAAGAAGTCTGGCCTTTGGGCAAAATAAAATACTTTATTGCTGTTGCAAAAAAAAAAGAGACTTTTTACATTTTTAATCATAATTGTACCATCATTTCTTCATTGGACCTTGTCAAGTCTGAATGATTAATGCTCTTTGACATTGAAGGCAGGACACTGTACTTTAATTACGTCTTTACATGCAAAGCCAAAGCCCTGTCCTACACAAACAGATGACACGAAGAAAGAGAAAAACACTTGAGAGACAGAGACATACATTTGTGTCTTAATAGTCCAACCTTGTTTTTGTACTCACCTCAGGCCAATCAACACCCTTTCCGACGCTCTCACCTCGTCAAGAGCACGTCAGAAGCTCAGCCTCTTATCAAGAGATTGCCTCAGAACAAAAGCCAGTGTGAACCCAAAGCAACGTTTTAACATCGAATATATTCGGTGTTAAATGTGAAGAAATTCAATGAGACCAAAAATATGCTGAATGCTAATACTTGGAAGAGCACACTGCTACCCAGAAGAGCGCCGGTGCCTGTGCAACTGTTAACAGCTCCACGTACAACCTCAGGGTTCATTTTCCTGCATTTGCTTCAGTTATCGCCTGAATAAGCAGATCCGCCTGGCAGAGATCCGTTACACGCCACAGCGGTCTCAGCCCACTCAAATCACGTTAGCTCGTCAAATCACATTAGTTCCTCCTTAGCGTCAAACGTACTTTTAATTCAGAGCATCGCCTCCGCCACGTTGCATGTGTCGGCATCCTTACAGTTGCCAACAGGGTCAGGTGTGTGTATGCACGTGTGACTAAAGAGATATTTTAGGCTTGGGTGAGAAGAGTTAGTGACAATGTTGGCAGTCCTTCACACTGACGTGTGTGTTTAATGGCACATGCAGCCCGCCCATCGCCTCAGTGACCCAGCGCTGTCACAAAGGGTCGAGGATCTGACGAAGTGCTGCTGTTTGTGCAGCAGAGGACCACGGTTTGTTGAGTGTGGGTAGGCGGGGCAAGGACAAGGGTGGAGGAGGTGGCTGCAACTAAGGACAAGGGTTGTGTCGAGAAGGATTCTCTCTGGTTACAGTGAGGCGTGCAAACTAACATGTTTCAATTCTGCAGGAAGCTGGTCAGTTGAAACAAAAAGGCCACTCAGCCGAGTGTAGACGTTCGCCGAGCTGGAAAGACTGTTTGTATAGCAACACCAATGGTGAAAGAACACTTTAAAGCCACTCCTGTTATTAGGGCTGTGTCTACACATACACTGGTATTTTCAAAAACGTACATTTATTGTAAAAAGTGTAAAAAAAAATAAATGTACCCGCACCTTTATTCACCTCCTTCGAAGAACAAACGACGCAGAGAAGAAATGCATTTCTCTTTGTACATTTTTTGCATCAGCACCACTTTGAATGGATTCTTGCTATGCACATGTGCGGATCTCCACAAAGTTTCATGGAAATATGTGTTGCAATTTTGAGTAGTCCCGCTCATAAATGTACTTTTACACTAAAATCCATGGAAGGCAATAACTGGACAAGTATGTGATGCAGTCCAAATGTAACATACAAAATAAGCCTGTCTCCTAAATGGACACTTTCTTTCCACACGTCAGTCATCAAGAACACCTTCTGTGGCCGTTCATTCCTGATGCACCACATATGCACTTGAAAAGCAGACTTCTCGGCAGCGAGTAACACTCTTTCCTATCTATAATAAATCAGTTGGATGAATGCAGGACAGCGGTGGTACACAGACACAGTATTTTATAGCGTCCTACTCTCCGGGCTCGGTGTGGACATTGTTAAGAGTGTGCCGATGAACCAGGCTGGATTTATCATCGCACCTCTGCTCTTATCCAGCTTCCTGCCTGAGAGATGTGGTAAATGTCCATTTCTATATAAGCAAAAAGAGCAAAGACATGTGCAAGGTGCAAATTAAAGAGATAGAGAAGCATTACTGGAAGCCTTTTTTACATGCTCAAGGGCATACTCTCCTTATGAAAATACAGCCTAAGCTATACAGTTGCTGTGCTACAATTTGGAATTCAAAGCGACTTTTTGTGGAAAAACTATGCTTCAACACACAACTTTGGCATCTGAAATGTCAATGTTTGCATAGTGCAATAGCTCAATTAGCGATGAGTGTGTTTTAGTGTGTGGCTTTTTTGGAAATACCAAAATAACGACTAATGACTGACTGCTATTATCAGCGGATATCGGCATGAAAATGAGATATCGTGCTCCACAGAGCAACAAAACTTGCTAGCTCAGTATGTCCACAGTCTGGATTTCTTTCCAAATTTCTCCTTCGCATTGTAATATGTCATTTGCAATGAGTAAGAAATGGGGTAAGAGTTTTTCTGTTTTTTTTGTTACTTACAGTATTTGGTAACATTTTGTTGTCTTTTTGCCCCGTTAATATTTTTTGCGTGTACAGACTGTTTTCACTGTACATATGTGTGCACAGCTTCATACTATGTGGGAGAATTTTTAGGGGGGTGTAAATAAAAACTCACCCCTACCATTATAACCTAAAGGACTACCCCAAGGTTCTGTTCTAGGTCCGTTGTTGTTTTCTATTTATGTGAACAATCTTTGTCAAAACATATCAAGCACCTACCCGCGATCCTAATAAGGATAAGCGGCATAGAAAATGAATGAATGAATGATATCAAGCACCTTTTTCCATTTTTATGCAGACGTGATCTATTGTTTCTCTTCTTCAATTGACCAAGCCTTCGATTCCTGCAGCCTGCATTTGATCCTACTCAGTCACATCTAAATCAGCTAGGGCTACTGTAAAATGCAGACAAATCATAGGTTATGGTTGTCTCAAATAGAAAACAGCTATTCCCTCCCTAAAATCAAAATGGCTGAAGGGAAAGAAATTATAATAGTCTCATCTTACTAGTATTTAGTCATTATAAAAATGAAAATTTTTCCTTTAAACAACATATTGAGCTTCATTCTTTCTTTTTTTTCATTCATTCATTCATTTTCTATACCGCTTATCCTCATTAGGGTCGCAGGTATGCTGGAGCCTATCCCAGCTGACTTTGGGCGGGAGGCGGGGTACACCCTGGACTGGTCGCCAGTCAATCGCAGGGCACATATAGACAAACAAACAGTCACACTCATACTCTAATGGACAATTTAGAGTCACCAATTAACCTAACATGCATGTTTTTGGAATGTGGGAGGACACCGGAGTACCCGGAGAAAACCCACGCACGCACGGGGAGAACATGCAAACTCCACACAGAGATGCCCAACGGAGGTTTGAACCCAGAACCTCTTGACTGTGAGGCCAACATGCTACCCATTCGGCCACCGTGCGGCACATATTGCCACTTCTTGTAAGTAAACTCAAGCTAAAACTAAGAAATCTTGCTTTTCTTCTTATACTTTCTGCTACTTTCTTACCTTAGCTGGATTTTGGTGACCTCCTTTTTATGAACGCATCAGAGCATCTTTTAAAAAAGCTTGACACTGTTTCCCACGTTGCTTTACACTTCATGATTGGCTGTTACAATGGTGTTCACCATTGTACATTGTATGCGGCAGCTGAGTTCCCATTCCTTTATGTTCGCCGGTGGACTCGTTGGTAGACTTTCATTTATAAATGTATTCTTGGGTTCCCACCATCTTACTTTTGCACTTACATGCATAAATATCAACGACAGTATGCACTGCGCTCTAAGAAAAACATACTGATGGTTGTTCCTGGAGTCAGAACAGAGTTAAGTTAGACAGCATCCCAGTACGCTGCACCCTCTGCATGGAATGATCTGCAAAATGACAAACGTATCTCAACTTGTTATGTTAGGAGAATTTACGGTTATTTTAAAGGAACGTGAAATAAATGGGCTTGGCCAATGTAACTGATTTTGAATTGTTGAAACTGCTGATTGCTCACTGTGAATGTTTTGTATTGTATGTTGGGGATGTACATTCCAAAAACATGCATGTTAGGTTAAATGGCGACTCTAAATTGTCCATAGGCATGAATGTGAGTGTAAATGTTTGTTTGTCTGCATGTGCCCTGCGATTGACTGGCGACCATTCCAGGGTGTACCCCGCCTGTCGCCTAAAGTTAGCTGGGATAGGCTCCAGCATATCCGTGACCCTAATGAGGATAAGCGGTATAGAAAATGAATGAATGAATGAATGTTGGGAATGTCTAACTTTGTGTTATGCTGCTGTCTTGGCCAGGTCACTCTTGTAAAAGAGATTTTTAATCTAAGTGAGGATTATCTGGTTAAATACAGGATGAATTTAAAAAAAATTTGATTGTGCCATCATAATTTTTTTTGTACAGTTTTGGAGCGAACCTGTGACACTTTCCACACACGGTTGTTAACACGCTTCAAGCCAATATTTGAACCCTCAGCTCCTGGCTATGACTCAGATGCACCAGCATCCTAACATGAGTTTCTTTGTTTATCTGTTTTACTTTTCATGCTGGTTAACTTGTGTTTTCAAAACTCATTAAGTCTAGGTCTTGCAGGCTGTATAAAAATGGAAGCAACAAAATCTAACGCACAAGGTTTTGCTACCTACCCAATAGATGTAATCTCCACAGACTTTCTAATAACTTCCCTTCACCAAAAACTGTGCTCGATTTCCCTGAATTTCCGCTAGTGGGTGATGCACAGCATCCACAGGAAACAATTATGCTCTTGAACAAGGAGTGAAAATGAAGGTCATTGTGACTCATGTCCATGTTGGGAGGTGGAGTCGGCCAGTCTGAGTGTCTGAGGCTAACAACAGTAGAGTGGGAGGAAGAGGTGCACAGAGTTAAAAAGGCTGGAAGAATTAGTATGGTGGGTGTAGGCTGATGTCTGTGCATGTTCTCTAATGCAATGTGCAAATTGTTTTCTGATGAACGTGTGAGGATTAGTCTGTGGTCCGCAGCAGCCAGCTAGCCACGCAAGGGCCCTCACTGTAGCCTGAAGGCCACTGTATTGCAACGTCCTGTCTGTGTGTCTCTTTTTATTTGACTCATATCGTATTACTAAACATGTACTAAAGGAAAATCCCCATCACCGCAGCTCTTCAAATACAGTGTTAGAATTAAGACGCCCCGTTGGGAATTTCTTTGTGTAAACTTGTTTTTTTGTATTCTTGAAATATTGCACACAGCTGCAAAAAAAGGAAATACATGTTCAATTATGTTTGCTAACACACTTGGCCAATAAAGCTGATGTTCTCACAGGCTAAATGACGCTGTGGTGCTCATATAATGCTCTGAAAAAATAAACGTGGCTTTCTTGAGTCCATTGTTAGCCTTAATTCAATGACCATCAATTACATATGGTCATGCTAATCATGCGGTCAGGGACTCACCTGTCATTTGTCCTTTGAACTGTATTACATGTGATGAATCAAGGCGCCTGCCAGTTTCTGTTTGCCAGTGTGATGTCATTATACCTGCTAAACGTACAGTATAATACAGAGAAATGTCATACGTAAGGCACCTGCAGCACTTGCTTTACCCTGAAGGTACCCTGGAAGGTGCTTGTCACTGCTGGTCTTCCATAGAGAAGAAAAGCCAGAGTCAAATGCATTAAAGATATTTGTATGTTCTGCTTAATACATGAATGAATGAATTCGACTGCCAAAATAGAGGATTATATAGATGATCATACTTTTAAACCAAAGTGCATGTATTTCATATGCAACAGGTACAAATATTCATTCATTCATTTTCTATACCGCTTATCCTCATTAGGGTCGCGAGGATGCTGGAGCCTATCCCAGCAGACTTTGGGCGGGAGGCGGGGTACACCCTGGACTGGTCGCCAGTCAATCGCAGGGCACATATAGACAAACAAACATTCACACTCACATTCATACCTATGGACTATTTAGTGTCTCCAATTAACCTAACATGCATGTTTTTGGAATGTGGGAGTAAACCGGAGTACCCGGAGAAAACCCACGCACGCACGGGGAGAACATGCAAACTCCACACAGAGATGCCCAACGGAGATTTGAACCCAGGTCTTCCAGATCTCCTGACTGTGTGGCCAATGTGCTAACCACTCATCCACCGTGCGGCCCCGGTACAAATATTTTTCAGTTAATATGAAAATAAAGGGGACTAAGAGGTATTTCAAAACAAAAATAGAGTGCACTATTCGCCTGTAACCAGCAGAGGCACCGCTGATAGTCTCAAATATTTTGAACTGCATTACTAGAAATAACAATCTCTACAAATGTGGAAAACTAACTCATTAACACAAAAATAACTACTTAATTGATTGTTTATTTACCCTACAGTCATTTAAGAAAATGTTCCATATCTAGAATCAAACAAAGTCTGTTTTAGAAAGAAATTGATGACTCTCGAATGGGAGTTCAATGTTTTTGTTTTTTGTTGTTGTTTTTTTGTTCAGGAGTTTCTCGGGAATAATTGTCAGCATGAGCCATTTGGAAGAGGACTGACGAAAGCAAAAACGCGACAGTGGGATGTGTTGAGGAAGCATGAAAACGTGTCACTTGTTCATCACAGAAAGAAATGCAAAATTTATGGATCATCCGAGAACCTCTGTTTTAGCGACACACACACACACACACACACAGATTGTTTAAGTATTCACAGCAGTTCATCCACAAATCTTTTCCCACATCTTCATGGTTCTCCCTATAGCGTTCCTTAAAGGGATTAGCAAGCAGAAAGGTCGGTTAACATAACAATGACACAAGTGTTTGAAAATCCATATTTTAAAATGGGAATATAATAATCACTGTGTGAAAGTGACTGTAGATTACAGGATCCCTGTGAGAAATCTGCTCCCCCTCCCAGCCCATTTTCTCACACTTATCAGCGTAAATATGATCATTTAAAACGTATACTGTGTTTGAGTAGCTCATGTCAACCACATTAGGTGTCCTTGCGCAAAGAGCAATGTCAAAAATGTAGCCCATACAGAATGTTGCTGAATACAATGATCCAGATTTTAAAGTGCTGTTGTTCCAACCATCAGTGGGAATGTATATTTTTTTGGTTTTTAGATGACAAAATGTCAACCAAAAAAATGCATGAATTTGTATTTGATTGTAGTGTGTTACGGAAATAAAGAATATGTTAACCAAAACATTGCATCTCTCAATGTGATGCAGTGCAAACTGTAACCACAATATTAAATTACATAAAGTCAAATGAATACCTGCCTGTGCATTATTATAATTGCATGGCAACATTTTTGATACACTTCTTTATTTGGATCTAAAGTGTCCCCGATTCAGTCAGAGTGTACGTGTATGTACATTATATGACTTTGCACAACACTGTCTGCGTAAATAAAAACATTTAAAGAGAATATTAGCAGAGCCGCAATTAATTCAATCTGTTTGAAGACCTCTTGCTACGGTTAGACAACCAATCCTTCTTCAACACACACACACACACACACACACATTCCCAGGACTACTAAGAAAACAAAAGGCCACTAATCATTTGAAGCCCGTGCTTTGTAGGTGGGAGATGCTCATTATTAGACGACAGCAGTGTGGGTTTTGTTGGTTTTAGCTTTGCATCCTCAATCAGTCACAGCTCACAGGAAGAGCTTTAATCAGGCTTGTAATGCAGCTGTACAAGAGGTGGGCCGGTCTTTTGTCTGGCCCTGAAAGGCTGATCAGAGGGGAGTCCTCTCGCGTTTCTTTACATTCACCTGCTGGGCCCTATTGGGTCTCTTTCTGGGAGAAAAGGACAAGGGGAAATGAATAAAGAACATGGGCAAAGTGTGGCTGCGCTCAGTCAGCCTTTGGGCTCATCGAGGAGCTCCTTGTCGCCACCACAGAGCCTCGCGGCTATACACCAGTTAAGTCTCAGCCAGTCTCCTTCCCAGGCCAATTCAGACGCTCCCGATAGCTGGGCCACGGACTACAACGGCGAGCCATAACACAGCCATGAGCTAATGACATGCTACTTGGAGGTGAATGGGAAAGGCAGTGCACAGAAAGACTCCTGGGAAACCACGAGAAGACGCTAAATGATGGACAGAGAGAAGGACAAAGAACAAAATATGGTTGGACTTCATTGCGGTACACAGTACAATAAACAATACACAGTGGTACCTTTGTTTTCATATGTAGGTTTTTGAACACGGCTATTGTGCCTAACGAATTCAGTCAGTTGGCCTCGGCCTCAACTATGAATCCCACCTGGTGGCTTAGTCTTGCCGTGTGACTAGTACGCTGCGTTAGTCCAATTGTGTTCCTAACATGTCTTTATTACAAAATATGCTCCCACCAAACTCATTGTGCCAGAGCGCCGTCGCCACTTGATGATGTCATCACTGGTTAATTGTAGTACTTTGCTAACTAACACAGTTACCCCACAAGTCTCTGTCTTTTTGAGTATGGTTGCAAAATAACCCACCATGGGACCAAAGATTGTTGCAAGTGCCAGCACTTTGACAAAGAAGGTGAGAAACACTGCTGTGTAATTAAATAGGAAATCCTTTTGCCTCTCCCTTCCGCTCATTCCTCTTCCTCATTGCCATCTTTGCTAATAAGAGTTTTCAATATAGGTAAAAGTCATTTCCTTCCATTTGTGATTTATATGAATTTTGCATTATTTTCTGCGTGTAAAACTGTAATTATTCATTATAAAAATATTTTGTATAAATAGTTTGGAATGCCTCAAACAGACTCATTGGAATTTACTTTTTTGTATGGGAAAAACTTATTTAGTTTAAATGATTCAGATTTTAACAAACCTTTGGAAGGATAATTATTTCCCGTTTTGGTCTTTTCTAAAATTATGTTACGGCTTGCGCTCGCCGGCTTGTTTAGCGTCCACAGTGCTGTCCTTTTGTTTATGTCCCTATCTTGGATCCCTCGCCAAAACACGCAATACTTGCGCGTGATTGTGCAAAGCATTGTGGGCCGCGAGCGCCATTTTAGAGCATCATGTTTTGTTTATATCAGATTAGATGGGCTAGAAAGAGACACGCAACGTAAAAAAACACATGGACTGCAGAAAAGAGAAAGGCGATGGACCGTACTGAAACAAGGGTGCAAGACCTTCAAATTATATGGCTTATAGAAAAGGCCGTTGACATTTCGGAAGAATGGCTCCGTCATCAGCTGCAGTGTACACACACACACACACACACGCGCACACACACACACACACGCACACACACACATACATGCATACACATCTGCGGTTCCCACATAACAGTCTATCAACCCGGCAGTGCATCAAGGGAGACACTGTTTCTGCCTGCTTCATTTTACATCCATAACACTCATTTCTACTTCCAACTACAACACATAAGCATTCAAACTAGCTTAGCATGTTGGCGGCATCCCGAGTCAAACATAGCACACGTTACCACCTCGCCAGCGCACGTCCGTGACATCACTGCTGATAGCAGTTGTTTGGGTTTTTTTTAAATTTGAGATGGTTTCACAGTTTTGCAAGTTGTAGTTGCAGCAGAATAATGTGTTTATTTTTTGTTGTTTTGTTAATTGATGGGTTTGTGGGTTTGGTATATGTTTGTTTGTTAAATGTGTGTTAAATGTCCATTTATTTGTCTTTTGTCATTATTTTTGCATCATTTTCTGCATGTAAAACTATAACTATAACAACTATAAAAAAATTTTTTGTGTTTGTGTGTCTGGAACGGATGAATTCGATTTACATTGGTTTCTATGGGCAATTTTGCTTTGGTTAGAGTCCGTCTTGGTTTGAGTCGGACCTTCTGGAGAGGATTTAGGACGTTAACCAAGGCACCGCTGCATTTGTTTAGTATTTTTCTTATCTAAAAAAGACACAATATAAATAACCTATTAATTATCCTCTAGTTGATCCAGGACAGTTTGTCGAATGTCTTTGCTTAGTCAAATCACATACGATTCACACTCCCCCAGGACACACTCCCAGACAATATATACCGTCGTTTTTTTACAGAAAAGTATTATATACTGTAGTTTTATAATGATCTTATTAATATTTGATTATTAATCAATAAAGATTCTATCAAATGTGTGTAACTGATAGCGTCTTAAAACAGTTGATGCAAAATGTCGTGCACTACTTGGCTGCAACCTGCAGAGGCAGGTTAATTTATCTCAAGTAGTTTTTGAGTTCCTTGGTGTTCTCCGCCTTCTAGAATGAACGTTATTGATCAAGGAAGTGTACGCCTGTGTCCATTCCTGGTTAAAACGTATACACATTGAGGAATGCTACTGAGACGTGAAGCCTATCAAAGGCTGCAACGTACACATGAATCTGTTCTATTTAGTTAATACAAGGATTTCAAGACTGACCATAAAGCATGGCTAAAGAGCCACTGGGAGGGGGAAATATCCTTTGCGGAGGACGTTTACGCAGATTCAAACCTTGCAGAATGATGTTCTTCCGCCATCTAGTGAGGAGAGAGAATATTAGAGAGTGTGTGTGCGTGCGTGCGTGCGTGTGTGTGTGTGTGTGAGAGAGACAGAGCGCGAGTGAGCAGATTCGCTGAAAATGCATGCAGCAAAATAGAATTATGAAACCAGCATTTATGGTGTCAAAGAAATATGTCTTAACTGAATTAGATGAAAGCTACATATAGTATTCACTAACAGCCTGCAACGGTATTTTGGCAAAAATCTGTCTGCAAGGGATACGCGTATTCCCAGATCCTGTACGCATGGATAAAGTACGCATTTGCGGAATATGCAATGTGTGTCCGAGCTTTCATTTCCATTTTTGATGTCTGGAAAGTAGCCTTTTTCATCCACCTACACGCTTCCTAAGCAAATAAACGCGCCCAACAACGTTTTGTTTAAATTCCCCATCAATCACTCTTGAATGTTTATGGCATTTCAGGATATGCAATTTGTGGAGCACTAAGAGTGCTTTAGAAGTATGAGTGTGCTTTAACGCGGCGGGGGGAGGGGGAGGGGTGTCCTAATGGCCGCGAACAGTGCTTTTCGCGGGAGTCCACATGAAGTCCAAGGGAGGCCTGCGTGTGGAGCGCTCATGCACGCACTTCCAAGAATGTGCAGGGACAAAAAGGGGATGGCGGGATGCCAGGGATTGAACAGGAATGAAAGATGGCGTTAAATGATCTATCTGAAAATTAGAATGCATTTGTTTTTTTAGTGTTATTGGGGACAAAATTCATGTTCTGGTGAAAGAAAATCCAAGATGACTAAAAAAAAATAAATTGTCAAATTTGACTGTAAAAGCTATCTGGTGTCATTAGTAGAGCTGGAGAAGTGTGATTATGACAGCCACTTGCTGGGGAAGGTCATGCTATTCACCTGTAAGTAAAGACATTGCCCTCCGCCAATTCCTGCTGTCCTGCAGGTGCAGCAGGAGAGCCTGCTTGGCATTTTAATCCACACAACCTGATTGTTAAACGTGCGTTTCTTTTTTTTGGTCTGAAAGAAATGGTTTGGGTTGCTAGGCAACATGACTTGATCAAACGCATGCAAATCCCCTCCCCCGTTTTTTTTTTAAACTACATAATTCTTCTTCTATATTCAGCCAGCTCCTAATTGGAATTAATTGCATATGCAAGATAAAGCGGTTAACCTTTATAAGGCACCCAGGAAACTGTACAGTACATTACAATATTATTTATTATAGTGGTTGTCATTTTGATTATATTTATAATAATAATAATCAGCATAATATACTATTCTTTAGTTACTTACATTAGCAATAGATATTCCATGGCTTATAAAGGCCTAAGTCGTTCCTATGAAACCTGAAGGTTTTGAATGTCGAAGTGTTCTTAAATGTATTTTATTTGAAGTCATCACAATTTATTAAGGCAGTTAAATTAATGTTGTTTTCATCCATATTCAAAATTGTGGTATATTTACAATTATGTCAAATGTCCAGATACTTTAATAAGCTGCTTAAAAAGTTGCCATATTTTTTTGGAAACCCCGCAAATTAAAGCTGATTTCAATCACATGTTTTCTTTTGAATCTATGGTGATTTGAGTATGAAGGCAAAATCATAAACACAAAATGTAAACATAAAAAAATACACTGTGACACACTTAGCAAAGGTAAACTAAATAGAAAGAAAGATCGGCACCCAAATGTGCTACTTTTAAAATTATACTGTATGTGGATACATTATTAAGAGTAATTTCTAACATGTTGTTCACCACAGGGATTTGCAAAGCAAGACGTGTGTTTCCCTCCCTCCTTTTTACATCCATAAAGACTAATTTAAATACGAGCAATCGTTTGCAAATGGACATGAATTGTTTAGCTTTCACCTGAGAACACTCTCATTACTTCATGGGAAGAACTATGCACAGAGCAAAGCAGTAATGAGCATTTTTACAGCCATGACACCGGCTGAACCCTAAAATTTGTTGAAATGTCACAAATCTTTACCAGTGTGCAGGTGGTCAAAATTGGCCTCGGGTTTTTGCTTTGTAAAAGGTTCCCATTATAAAGTTGTGCTTAACATGTGGCATTAAGTGCATCAAAAATTCAGCATAATTGTGTCTCTGTGCACTTAAGTCAAACGTTGGTGAGCTTCCTCGATGGTGCACGAACAAACACCTCTTTTTGGGCCTGGTTCATAGCTCAACAAGGTTGAGCTATACAAAAACCTACAAAACCTGGGCGCCGTTATGTGGGACAAGAATGTTATGCCAGAAATCAACATGTACTTTTGTAGAATACATGGATGCAGCACTAAATTCGGATTTATTGTAATGTTCTTATTATTGTCTAATCCTCTATTATTTTCTTACAATAGCTTAAGGAATCAGAGACAGAGCATGTGTATTATAAAAAACTATACGGATAAAATAGCTACTGTAGTAACACACTGACACAACTGTAACACATATCACTCATGTAGAATACGAATTTGTATAATAGTCTATGAAAAACACAGGCTAGCACATTAGAGATGAGATTGCACTGCTTTTTCCCCCCCTTTCTGTACGTTCCTCAGTCAGTAAGTATGGTGGCCATAAAGGGACAACACGTTCCCTATTATAAATAAGTACACTTCTTGTAGTAAGTGTTACATTCAAATCCACACATCTCCCGGGATAAACACATGCCACATAATCCAAAATAAAGCACATAAAACCACACAACCAGCACATAATCTGTGTGTAATGTTCAAATTGAGAGAATTTATTCAGAGAATTAATCTCTGAATGTTCTGAACTCTTTTCACGCTGGTAAAAGCAGGATAATAAAGTTGTAGACTGTGCAGGGGCCTGCTCTTTGATGGTTTCGGGTGATTATGGGGATGAGCATGTTGTTCTTCTTCAGGTCACAAACAACCGTATTGACACAAACACAATACAACCCTGAATATAAGATGACTCCTCCTTTTCCATCCACCCGTCCATTTTCTATACTGCTTGTCATCATATACGGTCACAAATAAGATGCAGTTTATCCACCCATCTTTTTCAAGACATATGTCAATACATTTTCAGTATCAGTGAATAACAACTAGTATACTGTAATAACAACTATAATAAAACAACTATTACTGGGACTCTTTTTTAGAGAAGGAGAGAAGGTCCCTGTGTCGTGGCTGGATCTCTTTAGGGTAAGTGACAAGAAAAAAAACTCTGACTCACTTGGGGAGAAGTCATTTGGCCCACCTGCTGGTTTGCATGTATACATTTGTAGACCCCGATTATAGGATGGTATGTCTTTTTTTCAAGGGGAAATGCTGTAGCCTATACGGTAGTTGAATCAACAGTGCCTCTGCTGGTTGCAGAAAAGTAGTACACCCCGTTTTGCCTCTCCACCCCAATAAAGCCAAAAGTGTGTCATTATGAATTATTGTTTGTTTTTTCCCCTTGATTAGACATTCTGATTGGTTTAAAAGAAAGTTTACCTCACTGGTGTTCAAAGTGCGTCCCGGGGGCCATTTGCAGCCCATGACTGGTTTATTAATGGCCCGCGGCACATAGTAGAAATACCATTAAACACCACAAAGCAGCATAAATGGGATCAATAGAGCAAAAATTCACAAAGTAAAACAACTAGACATGTTCATACTAATAATTAATAACACAAAGTCTTGGCTTTAAACAGCCTTTATACAAAATTAAAAAATATAGAAAAATATCAAAGTGGACACTCGCATCCTTTGATTGTTCTTTATGCTGCAGTGGGTGGAAAAAGCTTGGACACCCATGGTTTACATCCTAGAAAGGCGCCTGGTTCATAATAAACACACACTCTATGACTCCTTCACATCAATTTATCAAACATAACACTGAAACGTTTTACTTCTCACTATGAATCCTGGAAGTCCTTTCAGGTGGCTCATTGATGTGCTCTTCCTGTTCATCTCTCAGGTGCTTGTTGTAGTTGCAGGAAGTACACAAACAACGCTGCTTGGCTGCTTAGTATTCACATCACGTAAAGTGGGTCTGTGTTCCTCATTTAGTTCTCCACTGTACAGCTGGGGAGCTGGCCGTGGTGCTATGCAAATGAGTCCACATTTGAATAGGGTGGCGGTGGACACAAAGCTCAATTAGAGAGGAAGAGAGGAGGGACGGTGGGGGAGCGTTAAGTGTCTGCAGGGGAGGGGGAAGGGTGCAAAAAAACAATGCCAACCTGAAGAACTCAAATATAGGGGCTTTAAAATGTGATGTACTTTCTTTCAACAAGCTGGTGGATCTCAGAGGAGCGTCACACATAACCAACATGCACGTCCTCTTTTGCTTAAAGGAGAACGTGGTGGATTGATGGCCATCTTGCTGCTGGGTGTTGATGCCCAGCTGCAGTGCACATGGCCCAGTGCCTGCACAAGTGTCCTTGGGAGGTGTCTCTGATGACATCAAGCACCGGTTGCCAAGGCAACAGCTGCACAGAAAAAAGTAGTGGGGGGGCATGATTGTTCTGTGCAAGATAATTAATATGCACATAGGAAGATTTAGAATCAGGCTTTAATTGCAGTTGTTGGCGCGTGAAGCCAAACTGCTTTGGAAGGCTGCATGCAACAAAAAGAATAACTATCAAATAAGATTTAGTGAGCTCATTGGTCAGAGAAATCATTTGCATGACTGCGAAGGTTATTTCCTGATTATTTCTTTTCCACATGAGAGATAGGCCTCATGCTGTATAAGCACCCCCTCCTTCTCAACACCAATAGTTGAGCCAAGGTGAGACACAATACATCAATCAGGTGACTTTGTGTCCACAAATTGCAATCTTTTCACAATTTGTGCATGAAAAGGTTTCTCATATGGGCTCAAGGTGGAGTTGAACTTGATTAGGCAGACACAAAAATAATTGATATGACAAAGCGATGACCTGTAATATTGACACACTTCCAAACATTCTGTCTATGAATAAAAAAAGACTACACGTTGCTGCCTCACCATGCACAATGCAGTATAAAAGCAAAGGTGTTTTGGTCAAACTCATAATATGCATGTGCTGTCACCCATGCACACACACACACACACATTTACAGACAGCAATGTTCTCATCAATATTGCATGTTTCCTTATGTTTATGCAATGGCGGCCGAACTATAAACGTTACACGGTGCTCATAATAAAACAAGCCAATCACAGACAGACTTAACCCCGCACAACTCCAAAATCTCTGGTATAAGCGGAACAATAGCAGGATAGTACAATTGTTTAAGCACATACCTGGTCAAGCATTAATTCTTTGCTTGTGGTTGTCAATGCAGGATCGCAGTGCTGTAAAGACAACAACACCCGGCTAGGAAATCAAACCGTTGCTGCGGTGATATGCAAATGAGCAGCTCCTGCTGCACGTACATTCATTATTCATAAATGACTCCTGTTTATGCAAATGACAGTATGCAGAAACACGGGTGGGTGTTCAGACCGTAGGCTGAAACATACTGTCCGATTCAAGTGCTGTCATGCTGTCTGATCTTAAATGACTGCAACTGTCTGGTTTTGTCCAAATAAACAAAGGTGGTGACATTAGTAATAGTGGACAGTCTGTGCAGACTTGTTCATGCTGGAAAATGTGGCTTTTGATTATTATATTTTTTTGTGATTTATTTAAATATGCTTATCAATATTCTTCAATACGTCACCACAGTTGGTCGGAAACCAAACAATGAAGTGTAGACGTTCAGCTTTAATTGCAGAGGTTTCACAAAAAACCTACATTACCTATGTATTTAGTGACTCAACAGTATTTTCACTATTTACATAATTAATACAAGTGTGAACATAATTTTTAAGAACCAAAATTCTATTATGTCCATGGGATTCATTGACTGTATTTTCAGTAATAAGCACCTTGGTTATTTTACAGTACAAGTAAAATGTTTGGACATACTGCACTTACTCCAAAGTGTGTCCAAACTTTCAACTGGTCTGGTCTATATATGTTTGCTATTATTATAGTTGGTTATATTGGAGCGTCCGAGGTGTAGGGCGTCTAAAGTCACTCTTTGCAGGACAAAAACTCATTGACTGGTGCTCTTTGGAAAGGCCAAGTTGGCTCCGCTTATCACTCAACATGTGCAAACTACAGTTAGACCATAACAGTCGCCTTCTCCTGTCGTCTACACCAAATCAAACTGTTACATTATTCCATCCATCCATTTTCTTTACCGCTTATCCTCATTATTATTTTATTTATATTATTATATTTATTTGTATTATTCTTTTTAAAAAACAAGAACAAACGTGGTGATATCAAATTGAATTGTTGTATATTTTAGTTTTAAATGTCCATAATTATTAACAAAAAAAATGTGTTTGTTACTGACAGCAAAATCAGGTTTCAGTGCGCATTTCGTTGAAGAGTTACGGTAGCGTCATCAACCAGCGACGTCGTGACGCACACATATGCGACCGTCATCCAGTGCTAATTTTAAACCAACTTTAAGTAGGACGCGCTGACGTGAACAAGCTGGTATCTCTACACGTGTTGTCATCAACGGTAAGTTGTTCTGATAACTAAGTCTGTTTGAGGAAGGCGACGCTACACAAAACGCGTTGTTTAATTATTTCAATTCATGACACGGAACGTAAACATGCTAATACTTACAGCTAAACTAGCAAGTACCTGCAGGCTAACTTGACCATCAGCGTGACGCGGTCTCGTCCTAACGTAATTTGATTGGCATCAAGTGAAAAGCTTGTCATTGTGAACGTCCTACCAAGGTAACTTTCTTTCTCTCTGACATGTTCGAAGTCTTATAGTCCAGACATGTTCCATGACAGCTCACAGAGGAAATACTGGACGTTTAACAGCGAAGACGAAGTGGAGCAGTTGAGATGTGAAGCCAACCAGAAGTTCAGGAGAAAGGTGCTAGAAAGTGGGAAGGTAAATCCCGTAGCGTCTGCACAGACTCTACTAAATTCACGAGGAGGTGGCTGATTAACAAGCTCTTTCTTGTTAGCACAAAAAGCACACCATCACCTTTCCTCAACTCACCCAAAACAACACACCCTCCCACCACTGGTGCGTTCAAAGTAACCCAAAACAGTCAGACAACCAGAACAAAAACATTTGTAATGGCGTAACTTCAGGCTTGCTACACTACTACTCATAGAACCATAATCACAAATCGTTCCACACTTCCAACCTGCCAATTTTGACCTGATCCAGCCTCTTCCTGTCTGCTTTCACAGCACAAAATAAGTGAGTCCATGTTCCTGGAGCGCCATGAAGAAGATATCCTCTTCAGAAACTATGAGAGGAGGCTGCTGGACTTCTGCAATGTGTTTAAACCTGCAATGCCTAAATCTGTTGTGGTATGCAATTGCATTTTTTAAGAACAATATAATAGCAGTTATTTCTTACAGATATGAGAAAGTTGTGTTTGTTGGCGCAGGGAACGGCCCTCATGTACTTCAGAAGATTCTACATGAACAACTCTCTCATGGAGTACCATCCAAGGATTATCATGTGAGTCAAAATTGGTACTGATGTTTATGTACCCAACCGGGGCCTCCCTTACTCCTTAAAATAATTTTCTTCTCAAGTCAATCCAGCGTCCTTTCGAAATGAACTAAAAAAACAAAACATAGCTAAAGTTAGCTTAGTGGGTCTTTAATTTTCTTGAGCTACTGCATCTCCCCATAATGTCTTTTGGTATACCACAGGGAGGCCCGGCTTACACATAAAAACATACTGTATTCAACTATAGTATTTATGATGACAATATTCTGTCACTCAAGGGTTGATCTTTTTTTGTTAGGATTTATCAGTGCACCACTTGGTTAGGTTTATCTCACATGCAATAATTCCACTCTAAAAGCTTTCTACATATTAGCTTTTCCCACTGCCTTTCTTTTAAGGGTCTTATAAGGTGTTGAAACATTCTAGCAGCATCTACCCCATGCAATAGTACTTTCTCTTTAAGATCACTGTAACAATTCAGCTTAGTCTGTGTTGTGGTATTAACGTCTACTGCAACACAGTCAAGTCAGCTTTCATAATAAATGTAATTCACCCGCTATTTTGTTTTTCCTGAAGGAAATTCTGTTTGAGGTATAGTATTTATTAAAGTAGACACCACCAGCAATTATTTGGAGCATGGTGTCAATTAGTGCAGATGCCACTGTTTGAGGAAATAGGGTAAGTGCTGCATGGGATCAGGAGGTGATTTGAAATACCCGATTAAAACATGAAAAGCAGACAGTAATCTTAGTCATGCATGCTTTCATCACTTTGTTTCAGGCTGACATGTGCGTATCTGGCCTGCAAAGTGGAAGAGTTCAACGTATCTAACAGCCAGTTTGTGGGCAACCTTGTGCAGGAGACTACGGCGGAACAGGAGCGGGTTTCAGAACAAATCCTGGAGTATGAACTGCTGCTTGTTCAGCAACTCAACTTTCATCTGATAGTCCACAACCCCTACAGACCCCTAGAGGGCCTGCTCATTGACCTCAAGGTTGGTGAATGGTTAGATATTAAACTAATAACATTATTTAGTTTGGGTACCTGAGATCTCCATTTTTTTTCAGACCAGATATCCTACACTGGAAAACCCAGAGTCACTGAGAAAGAGTGTTGATGACTTTCTGGCATATTCAGCCATGACAGATGCAGGGCTGCTGTTTTCACCATCACAAATCGCCCTCACTGCTGTCATGAGTAGTGCCTCAAGGGCTGGTCTCAACATAGAGAGGTAGACGACTTAAACACTTGATTCCTCTTTTTGTATTCTACAAAACAGACAAAAGCCGTCATTTATTTCATAGATGAATGTTTTATTTGCTAGCTACCTGACTGGATGCTTGGGACTGAAGGCTGACAAAGAAACCCTCTCCAAAATGTATGATTCCATGAGACGTGAGTAAATCGCACTTCCAGCTTGATGCCACTAGATGGCGATGTTGCATCCTTTCAAGGCTGTCTGTTTGCCTTTTATAGGGATTAAAAACCTCCTAAAGAGATACCAACTTCCACAACCTCAGGAGGTCAGTGTTTGCAAACAAAAGTTGGCCAGGATACACGCAGAATTTGGCACAAGTTCAAACAAGTAAGGATGGGGGAAAAAGTAACAATAATTATGCTTCACTCATCAACTGACATTGGATTAGAATAATATGCATAATTCATATCTTTAAGATTCAACCTTAGCAAAGACAATAGCTGTAAAAACTATATGTATGTATTTATTCATTTTCCACGCGGCTTATCCTCATTGGGGCTGCGGGTATGCTGGAGCCTTAAAAACATTTAAAATGTTAACACTAAATTCAATTGAAATACAAAGTAAACTAGTATTAATTAGTGTATATATAGTAACTAGAAAATGTTAATTATTGAAGTTATATTATTTTGGCTACATTAAAGGGTCAGACAGTTCTCAATATGGAAGCCATTACAAATAAATATGGTAAAATAATACATTTCAGAACAAAGAAAACTCAGCATTATCTTTATAAAGGCACAATTGTTTGATCTCATGAGATGTGCTATTGATGCGAGTGCATATTTCCTTATTTAACACATTTCCAACTACTACTTTACAATATCTACCCCACACATCTGAGTGAACCACTCATGTTTTGCGTTATGTCACAACAGTTTTATTTCTGCCAGGTTGATGTATCTAAGATGCAAAAGGTTCAGTATAAGGTAAAAAAATAAAAAGGAACACATTGGTCTGTTTAAAATACAAAGTACAATACAGTAAGAGCACGCCACATTCCCGTTGGGGGTCATCCATACCTGGTGGGTACAGCTGAAACTGCTAATCTGTCCATCTATTGACACTTGGTGAGGTCCGTGGTATTGTTACATGCATCTACAGTAAACAGTTTGGTAAACTCTCGAGCTATAGGACAGGCACAGATTCACACAGTGCAGCTTTCAATCACAAGGAGGCCAACCCAGGTTGAATCTGCACATGGCATAACTACTTGTGAAGCTAAGAACAGTCAAGAAGTGTAAAGGTGTTTGTGTGTTCCAGCACCTGCTTTGTCTGGAGAAACTGCAGGTAAGTGAAAGCATTAGGTCGTGATATATACAGTAGGGGGTAAACACATGCACAAGACGGGTTACACTGTACAGTATTTCCTAAATAGGACTACTTTTCTGCGGTTTAGCTACATATTACAAACACACTGCTTCTAGATAAGTTGACAAAGCGTCATATAAAAACTGTCATGTGGTTGTTAAAGGAGGAAGAGCTGGATGTGAGGACAGTGTGTAGAAAGGAAGTTAAGGCTTGTGTAGTCTTGTTAAAATTCCCTGATGACTGCAGACAATGCTACCTCTGTACTTTGGTTGCCCCACCCCATTCTACAATGTCCACATCCATATAAAGGAGTTTATATAGCATACTGTAGCTCAGGTCCATCATTTAGTTCAACACGCCATCTGTGTCTAAAGCATATTTGGGAAAGGCTTTGGAAGGACAATGTTCATGTAAGCAGCTAATCCGTCCTCTCAATGAAGGGCAGCCATATTGCATTTCATCTATGGGGATTGTAGGCCACATGCTGCAAAATATAAGATGACTTCAGACTCCTGGCCTCTTTCAATCTTCCTGGCCGGCACTGTGGCTCTCAGGTGTGATTCCGCGGAATTCACATTACTTGGATGGCGGCAGCTAGTGACATGATGGTGCACTCTGTCCTGGAAGATAAAGTGAACATGTTGGGGAAAGTAAATGATGTCCCTATTTACTACTCTGGTTAATATACTTACTTGAAATAGAGTGATATGGAGGAACAGCTACTTCTGATGGAAACTACACATCTACGTTATGTCAATGATAATGGGAGATGATCCTCAAACCATGTCACTATTTGTGTGCAACAGCAAACGCAAGCGAGGCTATGAGGAGGATGGCCATGTCGCAAAAGAGCCACGCTTAACAGAAGAGGTGATGCAGTGATCCAAACAGTTCAGTTTCACTCTGTTGGAAAGCAGCTATTCAAAATGTGTTTATTTTATTTCAGGAGTGGACTGATGAAGACCTGATATGACAATATGATGGACCTCAAGCACAGTGATGTTAAATGCATTCAGTATTCATTAGCAAGCATGTTTCCGTTCATTCTGTGATTAAAAAATAAATATGTTATTTTTCTAAACGCTGTGTCTTAAGATGACAATGAAAGAGTCCATCTATTTTACAAAAAACTGTTTAATAAGTGCATGCATGTCTGATACAGTCTGTACTATTTCCAAAAACATCTGCTGTAAACACTTTGCATTATACTTGGTTTCTCTGATTATGTCTTGCCTGGCATTGCAAAGTTTTGGGGGGAAAAAAGCACAAAAAAGCTTAACCAAACAATCAAAATAGTTGATACAATCGGAGGGAGAAGAATTCATCTCATCTTACTTATATACTCATGATCCCAGCAAGAGAATTGATTCTTATATCAAATAATCATATTTTGTTTTTCTCCCAAAGACTTTGTTCCAATCTAGAAAAAAACAACCGTGCTCGTGTAAGCACTGTGCTGATCGCAAACTTAAAATAAGTCAATCACTAATTACAGTATAAAAGCATCTTCGCTCCGAATCCAGTTACAAAAGTTTGCTAGCTTCTTCATGTCAGTTTCCTCATATGAAGCAAAAAGGGGGTTCACTTTGGCAATCTCTGCTAGCAAGTACAGAGAATCAAATCCAAACATTCTCCCTCAAGAGCAAGGAAAATGAATAAAACCAAGTTGGAATTAACAAAAAAAAAAAAAAAGTTTTCCTGTGCATATGGCTGTCAGTCACTGGTGCAGGATTCTTATTAGAACTGCATTGGTTGTAGTCAGCTGTTGCTGCATAGCTGTTGGCGGTGGCAACCAGGACAAGGTGGATGGGACTAATTGGACAACATGATGAGGCATGATGGGGTTGCCATGGAGAGGAGGGTAGAACATGCTATGTCTCCTCAGTGCAGCACCCCAGTGGAGGAGACTTGTCATCGGGTGGGGGAGGAAGATGGGAGTGAAGAAAGGTGAGGGGGGAGAGAGGATGTGGTACTACCTGTTGCTGTTGGACATGGCATACTGAGCCTGCTTCTGCTGGAGGAGCTCTGTTATGGCCAGCAGCTTCTTTAACACGTGCTACAGCAGGGACAAAGAAACGTGACACCAGTTAAACAACGTATGGCATACTGACAACATTACAGATAACATTTAGAGTCAATGTGGATTGTTGCTACCAGTGAACTTTAACATGCCACGCTCAAAACAATTACCACCAATCACCAAAATCTTATCAGACGAGCATCTGGCTAATATACCTGCTATGCACCCACCTGGAAATTGCAACATTAGTTTTTAGTAACCTCAGTGCTCTTTGACTTTTGACATGTAAAAAGGTGTTATGAAAAATAGGTGTATGTGAAAATATGGTGAATATAAAATGTTTTTTATGTTGATTTGTGAACATAAATAAGCAGTGAAGATTGGTCACCTTTGAGAGTAATAAAAGCTTTTGGGGTGTGTTAGGACGTGTTGCTTTTTGGGTTTTTTCCACATCACATGATGTATATCATTATCCAGCCATCATTTTCTATACCGCTGGTCCACACTAGGGTCACATGTATGCTGGAGCCTAATATTGTATAAATATTTTCCATAATGTCATCCACAATACTTAATCAGAATGCTGTATAAAAAGAAATCCTGAAAGCCCCTTCAAAGAAGCACTGCAACGTGATCTGTGTTCTGGTCTTCCCAAAAAGTATTTCTTCTTTACAATTACTACAAAATTCAGCTGCTTGATTTCAAGGTTATTTTACTGGTTTATTAATGTCTTAATGATGTTGAGCCTTCCTATCTTTCAGATCTGCTTTTACCTTATGAACCCTCTCGGACCCTGTGTGTGTGCGTGTGCGTGCGCGCGCGCGTGTGTGTGTATATATCAGAATAGTCACAAAGCAAAATGAGCAAAAATACAGAGTAAAAAAACCCCAATAATGATCATACTAATGTATATATGTATATACACACACACACATATGTATATATATATATATATATACACACACACAAACACACACATATATATACACATATATATGCACATACATACATATACACATATTCGTACACTTATAAATACACATACTGTGCACATACACATATCCATGCAGTACATACATACACACACATACAGCGTGCATATATATGTATACACACATACATACATATGTACTAATAATGATAAACATACAAGAAAAACAACGAGAAAAGAAACAGAACCTCTTGAACAATGACCATTCAGATGACACAATCTACATTAAATCTACATTAGTCTGCAGTGACAGGATGACTGCATCAGAGTGAAACAGAATGAGGAGATGTTCGTGGTGAACACACCCATGCATCCCAAACCACACTCCCTCCAAAAGCGAGGGTCCGACTAGGAAGACACCGGAGCACGGCCCCCCAGCAGGCTCCCTACAGAGGGGAAGGCCCAACCCCGGCCCCCCAAGAGGCAACCGCAAGTCCACTCCGAAGAGGTGCAAGGGAGACCCGGCCATACGCCACTTGGCAGCCGAGCAAGGGCCACAAGGGGGGCCCGGGCGCCAACCGCCGGAACACCCGCCGGGGGCCAGCCAGCTTCGGGCAAGCAGGACAACCCCCCCCCCGAGCCCCCAAAGCAAGGGCAATACTCAACACCCTGGGAGTGTATTTTTATATTTTAATGCGTAGGTGTGGATGTGTGTGTGGTGATGGTGTGTGTGTGTGTGTGGGGTGGGGGGAGGCAGATGGGGCATTGTTTTAACTTTGTAAAGCACTTTGTATTGCATTTTAATATAGCAAAAGCGCTTTATAAATAAAGATTAATTGATCAAACATTTGTAATTATGATTTCCACTTTTCATTATAAAAATAGCATGCGTGCCGTTTCTCAAAATGGTAGGACATCCAAGTGTTTCAATAAATAGTGGCATCACCTACTAACTAAATTAAACCTTCTGTTAATTCACAGAAACTATATGGCGACTATCTGGTGTTTCAGTGCCAGTGTTGCAGACAAACAAACCCGGAAACTGACAAAACACTTCACCTGCTGAGCCCCCCTCTCGTTACTGAGCGTCCGCAGCTCATCTGAGTGTGTGGCACAGACCTCGTGCAATGCAGCCAGGTCTCGGGACAGATCAGTCCTAAAGTGCTCTGTGGCTTCAGGGAGGTCAGGAACATTCTGCAAACAAATCACAGACTTTACTCATTCAAGAATCCACTTCTTCATGTGTGTGTGTGTGTGTGTTCATACAGTGCTTTATCACACAAATATTACTCACCCCCAACTCATCCAGAAACATGATCATCCTATGCTTATTGTTTTTGATGAAAGGATTCACACCCTCCATATAAGGCTCCTATTTGTGGACACAATTAGTTCAGATGATGACATAACAAGTCTAATAACATTGTCTCAGATGGATGTCCCATACCTTAGCACCAAATTCAACCAGGTTTGCCAAGTTCTGAACAGACTTTGCCACCAGTGTAAGGGTCCTGCCTGCCGTCGATGATGGAGGGTCTCAACAAAGATTTTAAAAACGCTGGATGAAATGACGCTACAGACGCATATGTAGATTTGAAGTTTAACTCCTGATGGATACTCACCAGCGATGATGTTGAACATTCTCGGGTTGAGAATTGCAGGACAGATGAGTCTGAGAAAGACAAAACCACTGGGAGACAAACAGATGAGAAGGAGAAATACTTTTTTCCTTCCATATACTTTAGAAGCAAATACAATTGAACGCAGAAAACATTACGCTAGCTATTTGACATCAAATACCCGTAAATCATTTGTGTTTAAATGTTATACAAAATCCTTCCTGAGCCACCACCTTATCGTGGTGGAGGAGTTTGCGTGTCCCAATGATTCTAGGAGCTAAGTTATCGGGGGCTTTTATGCCCCTGGTAGGGTCATCCATGACAAACAAGTCGTAGGGGAGGGACCAGACAAAGAGTGGCTCAAAAGACCCTAATGATGAATCACAAAATTGGACTTTGTTTTCCCACGCCCGGATGCGGTTCACCATCTGGAGCCGGGCCTAGAGGTGGGGCACGACGACGAGATCCTGGTGGAAAATTTAACGTGGGTCCCCCCTCCAGGGCGTTGAGGGGTTTTGGTTTGGTGGCTGCAAGATTCAGTCTCTGCTTTTTGCAGATGACGTGATCCTGTTGGCTTTATCAACCCGTGACCATCAACTCTCACTGGATCGGTTCTCAGCTGAGTGTAAACCTGCTGGGATGAGAATCAGCACCTCCTAGTCCGAGTCCATGGTTCTCGCCTGAAAAAAGGTGGAGTGCCATCTCTGGTTTGGGGATGAGGTCCTGCCTCAAGTGGATGAGTGAGGGAAGGATGAAACGCGAGATCAACAGACAGATTGATGCGGCGTCTGCAGTGATGCAATGCAGAGTCTGCATTGGTTCGTTGTGGTGAAGAGGGAGCTGAGCCGAAAGGCAAAGCTCTCAGTTTACCGGTCAATCTACGTCCCCACCCTCACCTATGGTCATGAGCTTTGGGTAGTGACCGAAAGGACAAGATCGCGGGTACAAGCGGCTGAAATGAGTTTTCTCCGCAGGGTGGCTCAGCAGGGTGGGCTCTCCCTTAAAAATAGGGTGAGAAGCACTGTCATCCGGGAGAGACTCGGAGTAGAACCACTGCTCCTCCACATTGAGAGGAGCCAGGGAGGCGGCTCGGATGGCCCCCGTACGCCTCCCTGGGGAGGTGTTCAGGGCACGTTTGACCGGTAGCAGACCTCGGGGAAAACCCATGACACGTTGGAGAGATTATCCAAATCCATTTTATTTGTATAGCACATTTAAAAACAACAAAGTTGACCAAAGTGCTTCACAGCATAGTTAAAATTGAGTACATAAAATAACAAATTATGTCTCAAAGCTGGCCTGGGAACGCCTCAGGATCTGTCGGGAGGAACTGGACGAAGTAGCAGGGGAGAGGGAAGTCTGGGTTTCCCTGCTTAGGCTGCTGCCCCCGCGACCCGACCTCGCATAAGCGGAAGAAAATGGATGGATGGATGTGATACAAATTGAAAAGTAACAAAAATAAATTCGGATTTACAAAAAAAGAGCCATCAGCACATGACATTGTAGCACGGTCAATTGGTAAATGGCACAGTTGGAAAAATAAGATTGTCACTACTTGCCCGCCTTGCGACTTTCGAATATTAAGAGGTGGTGAATTAGCAAAAGGAAAATAGATTAGGTTTGAGGCATTTAAGACGGAAGAGAGGTACAGTTAATATGTTTGAGTACCTTACGACTCTGGTCCTCATGGTCGTATTAGTGGGCCACTTTTGTTGCACAGATTTTTGCAAACAGCCATAAATGAATCTCAGCGTCCTAGAAGAAAAATAAGAGCTTCATTTTACTCTCTCGGCTCTGTGACATTTAAAGTATGTTGTTAAGATGCAACAATGAACTTCACTGTAAAATGTGATAGTTCTTACGATGGTAGGATCTCAGCGGCCATGAAGATCTTTTCTACCAGTTCTGACAGGATATTGAGGAGATGCGCCAGGTTTAGATTCACATCCTCATTCTTTTCCAGTTTGGATGGATTCAACTTGAAATTAAACACAGATGGAAAGTGTGAACATGCGTGAGGACCAACATTACAACAGAATACAACATTGACAAGTTGAGACTTGGGTTAAATGACCATTTAGAGCTGTATTATTTCTGAAGCAAATGTAATATACGTATGTAAATATGTCAAACTGAGACTTGAAAGGAAGCATTGCTTGAAACCCCTGCAACCTCTTCATGTTTTAATAACGGCAATAATTCCAGTAATGCTTGTGTTTATAGTAGACCATCATCATTCCATATCATAATACACATTTACTACTAATAGTAGTGATACAGCTATTGTTGCATGCATTGTTTACTCAGCCGTCTCATTTTGTCTATGTTACTAGCCTGCTAAGTGCAGTCAGCAAAAACGCATTAGTAGTATGACTATATTACTGTACTTCTATGATAGTTGCATTTTGCTTGTCAGATGAGTTTCCTGAGTTTACCTCACAGGACTGTTTGCTCTCCATGATTTTGAGAATAGTGTCCTTCAGAGCGTGATGGACAAAGGGCGTCGCTGTGGCCTTCATGTACTGCTCCATCAATGTGCTGGCCAGTGTCGTCGCTCGGAACAACGTTGTGGCTTCATCTGACCATAAATAAAAATTTTTTTTATTTTCTTTATAAAAAAAATTTCTTTGTGTTTTTTTTTTGTTTTTGTTTTTTTTATTTTTATATTTTCTTTTGTTTTTTTTTTTTTTTTTGCTCTTTTTTTTAAATATTTTTTTTTTTTATATTTTTTTTTTTTTTTTATTTTATACATTTTTTTTTTTGTGTGCGTAGACATCTTACCCTCCATGTTAATCTCTCGATCATTGAGAGTCCTGAGAAGAGGGGCTTCAGCCTTTTCATGTCTAAAGATCCTCAGGAGGAGGCTTGCCAGTAAGGTGCGGTCCTGACCACAAACGTGGGCCAAAGCATAGATGACATGGAACTCTTTCTGCAGTATCATCTACAAGAGGCCACACAACATGGGATGGATCATTGTAGACAGTGCAGGACCATGCAGTGCTAAGCAATTTGCAACTGGATTGAACCTCTTTAAACTCGCTGTACTCCTCCTCAGGCATGATTTTTTCCATGGAGTAGCGGGCGCGGACACGTAAAGAGCCCGGTTCGATGCCCTTCAGAGGCACGTGTGAGCTGAGATGGAACCACTCATCACTCATCTGACCTTTCTGCAGACGGCTCAGCTGGCAACGCATGAATACTGATGGAGCGTAGCAAAGAAGAAACCAAAACAGCAAAAATTAAATAATGTTATAAACCACAGGAACAGAAGTGTATTAAAACACAAGTACATACATATGTCATTTTCTTTGCTCTTTTTTGTTTTGTTGCTCAGGCTGATTTCAAATCTGTTGATTTCACTTGAAAGATCACTAAAGGCAGAAGAGCACAGTTTTTATTTAGAAAACCAGAAGAGACAGAACGGGCTGCACTCTGTTATAGAGACTCACTCAAAAATGAACTCCTCAGTGAAGACAGGGTTCTGACCCTCCCTCGGGTGTGTCTTCGCCACTTGGACATTGTTCAAGTAGATGTTACAGTAAGGATTGGTGAAATACTTCACTGGCAGCTTATGGGCCTCCTCCACATAGAGCACCAGGCTGCTCACCTGAGAGAAAAAGGAAAGTAGCTGTACATGAATACAGGGTGTCCCAAAAAAACATACACACACTTTAAATAATGTAAACTAGGTGTTTATTATAATTAGTTCAATTTTCCAAGTGTGATAGAATTTACAAACATTATTCTATTGTTTTGTCACCACCTGATGTCTGGTCCAAAGGGACAATGCAAAGCAATGGAATCGCACTCAGCACAAACAATTCCCTTGGTTTTTGCATCTGTTCACGTTCAATCGCTGCTCTCAATACGACTGTGCAGATTTCATTGCACAGACTTTGTGTTTTAGGTCCTACAAGGGTACCTAAAAAGTATTCCTATAAAATGTCTAACAACTGATTTATCTGATGCTAAAGCATATACAGTGAGTGCAGAATTATTAGGCAAGTTGTATTTTTGAGGATTAATTTTATTATTGAACAACAACCATGTTCTCAATGAACCCAAAAAACTCATTAAAAACAAAGCTGAATATTTTTGGAAGTAGTTTTTAGTTTATTTTTAGTTTTAGCTATTTTAGGCAGATATCCGTGTGTGCAGGTGACTATTACTGTGCATAATTATTAGGCAACTAAACAAAAAACGAATATATACCCATTTCAATTACTTATTTTCACCAGTGAAACCAATATAACATCTCAACATTCACAAATATACAATTCTGACATTCAAAACAAAACAAAAACAAATCAGTGACCAATATAGCCACCTTTCTTTGCAAGGACACTCAAAAGCATGCCCTACATGGATTCTGTCAGTGTTTTGATCTGTTTACCATCAACATTGCGTGCAGCAGTAGCAACCACAGCCTCCCAGACACTGTTCAGAGAGGTGTACTGTTTTCCCTCCTTGTAAATCTCACATTTGATAATGGACCACAGGTTCTCTATTGGGTTCAGATCAGGTGAACAAGGAGGCCATGTCATTAGTTTTTCTTCTTTTAGACCCTTTCTTGCCAGCCACCCTTGGATACGTGTGATGGAGCATTGTCCTGCATGAAAATCATGTTTTTCTTGAAGGATGCAGACTTCTTCCTGTACCACTGCTTGAAGAAGGTGTCTTCCAGAAACTGGCAGTAGGACTGGGAGTTGAGCTTGACTCCATCCTCAACCCGAAAAGGCCCCACAAGCTCATCTTTGGTGATACCAGCACAAACCAGTACTCCACCTCGACCTTGCTGGCGTCTGAGTCGGACTGGAGCTCTCTGCCCTTTACCGATCCAGCCACGAGCCCATCCATCAGGCCCATAAAGACTCACTCATTTCATCAGTCCATAAAACCTTAGAAAAATCTGTCTTCAGATATTTCTTGGCCCTGTCTTGACGTTTCTGCTTGTGTGTCTTGTTCAGTGGTGGTTGTTTTTCCAGCCTTTCTTACCTTGGCCATGTCTCTGAGTATTGCACTCCTTTTGGGCACTCCAGTGATGTTGCAGCTCTGAAATGTGGCAAAACTGGTGACAAGTGGCAGCTGCACGCTTGACTTTTCTCAGTTCATGGGCAGTTATTTTGCTTCTTGGTTTTTCCAATGAATGAAATGCTTGATTGTTCGATGATCCCGCTTCAGAAGCTTGGCAATTTTAAGAGTGCTGCATCCCTCTGCAAGATATCTCACTATTTTTGACTTTTCAGGGCCTGTCAAGTCTTTCTTTTGACCCATTTTGACGACAGAAAGGAAGTTGCCTAATAATTATGCACACCTGATATACGGTGTTGATGTCATTCGACCACACCCCTTCTCATTACAGAGATGCTCATCACCTAATATGCTTAATTGGTAGTAGGCTTCCGAGCCTATACAGCTTGGAGTAAGACAACATGCATAAAGAGGATGATGTGGTCAAAATACTCATTTGCGTAATAATTCTGCACTCCCTTGTATACTATACATGTTTAGGACACCCTGTAAATTGTTGGCTTTGTGTCACCTAGCAGTTTTATGAGTATTGGACTAATGCATGTGCACCTGTCTTAGCCTTTTGTTAGAGGTGGGCTGAGTTGTCTTCTTTAAGTTACTGCAGAATGTTTGAAGGCATTTCATCCAATCCTTGGGGGAAAAAAGTAAGAAAATAAGATCAACACGACTTTGCATGTTAGACATACAATAATGAAGGTTCTTGACGACAGAGATGACTCAGTTTTTCCTTTTTAAGTTCACTCTAGCAATACCTGTGCCTGTTCTGGAACTTCCCCCGCAAAGTAGAAAATGTACTGTTCCTCACTAAAGTGCTGGACAACAATCTGGAAACAGTTTGGCCTGAAATTGAGAAAAAAGAGAAATGGGAACATTAGAATTACATACCGACAGATCCCAACTGACTTCACTAAACTATATTAAAGACACCTCACCTGCCAAATAAACTGTCGTGTACACCATAAACGGAGCACACACTTAGGTCGATCAGCCCTTTGGGTTTTGTGGCTCTTTTCTCACTCTCAAAGTAGATTAGCTGGGCGTCATTGCCCTCCAGGATGAAGTAAAGATTCTTCCACCGCTTGCCTTTGCCTGAAGGTGAAAACATTAAAAAAAGAATGATCACAACAGAAGATATAATGATGGTGCTAAATACTATTCATACACATACCTTTGTTGAAGAGGAGGTAGCCTTTCTTGACAATGTTTTTATAGAAAGCATCTTTTGTTTTTCGACGAATTGTGTTGTAAATTTCTCTCCCATCTACTGTGTCCGTGATGACTTGTTCCTGGTGCTAATGAAATACACACAATGCTATACAAAACCCAAATACACTCAAAACCACTCAGTCTACAAATACCATATACCTGTACTATCACTTCAAATACCTTGTCAAGTAAAAAGTAAAGAAGACAACCAGTCATTTGTTATTTTTTCATTCAATAAATAATGTTCAGCTATATGACTCAATTGCTTTTAAATTTGATACAAACAACCCAACTTTGTTCATAATCATTGTAAATGTACCAACCTGCACTGAAACAGGATCTTTCAAGTTGTAGCCCTCGACAATCTGCTCTTTTTTGTAGTGGTCAATGATGTCGTCAACACTGCCAAAAAGTGAGAAGAGATGAGGCATGACATTTGAGTAACAATAAAAATAATAAATATATAATAATCTTGCTATAATCGTCCACATCCAAAAGTATGCATTATTCTTTTATATGACTGTGAGCATACAGTCATACTAACCTGTTGTAGTACCTCCCCCCCATCATGTACTGGTTGTTGGGGGTAGGGGAGATCTTAAACCTTTGGATGTTCTCATTGGTGCGAAAAAAGAGGGAGTAGTCCCCAGGTGTGTTGTCTGATGGCCGCACAAGAAAACTGCAGACCTGTCCAACTATGTATGTATGGGGAGAAAAGGGAAAGCCATAACTTTGAATTGATGTGTCATGGTCACAGCGGAACAGTACCTGTCATCAGCAGGTTGTAGGCTTCTTGTTTCGTGATCTTTCCGTGGTACCAGCTGTGGAAGATTTACCAGGACAATTAGCAAAGTAGGTTGTTGAATTGTTAAAGCTGACTGTTAACTGCACTTTTTTTTTTTTTTAAATTATGCCCATTTTCCACAATCAGCACATGTCTTTTACTTTTCTGTGTGTTGTAAAGAGAGAAAAAGAGTTAGCATTAGGCAGCTAACAATGCACATCATGTGACATACCTATTTCGACTCTACAGCTAAAAAAATCTCCAACAACAGTTTATGGTTTTATGTTATGGCTGTCAAGTGATTAAAATATTTAATCAGATTAATGGTGGTTTTCAGATTAATCATGCTCAGTCACCATGTCACACTATGTCTGAAATATGCCCACTTTTCCCATATCTTATTGAAAGAAAGATAAATGACTTTGATAAGGCAGGAATATATATATATGTATACATTATATATATATATATATATATGTAGATGGACTTTCTTGAGCAGCTGCCTTAAGATCTTTGACAAGTTCCTTCCGAGTGGTTCTGGGCTGATTCCTCACCGTTCTCATTATCATTGAAACTCCACGAGGTGAGATCTTGCATGGAGCTCCAGACCGAGGGAGATTGGCAGTTAATTTATGTTTCTTCCATTTGCGAATATTTCCACCAACTGTTGTCACCTTCTCACCCAGCTGCTTGGCGATGGTCTTGTAGCCCATTCCAGCCTTGTGTAGGTCCACAATCTTGTCCCTGACATCCTTGAAAAGCTCTTCGGTCTTGTCCATGGTGCAGAGTTTGGCATCTGGATTGATTGATTGCTTTTGTGGACAGTTCTCTTTTATACAGGTAACGAGCTGAGAGGGCTGCCAATGTCAGCTCGTTACCTGTATAAGATCCACCTGGAAGCTAGAGATCTTGCTGACGGGTAGGGGATCAAATACTTATTTCCTTTAATGGAAATGCAAATTAGTTTATAACTCATTTTGAAACGCATTTCTCTGGATTTTTGTTGTTGTCTCAGTGTTCAAATAAACCTACCATTAAAATTATCATTGAAATTATAGACTGATCATTTCTTTGTTAGTGGGCAAACCTTCAAAATTAGCTGGGGTTCAAATAGTTTTTTCCCCTCACTGTATGTGTGTATAAGTATGTATGTATGTATTCACAGTGTCAAATTAACTAATAATTGAAATCAAGTTAAGAGATGACACACATCTGGATGGCACCAGTTTCTTTACTAGTAACATTTTTGAATCAGACTTGTGTTATTATGGCCAATGAGGAGTTGCGTTCAAAGATACCATGTCATTTAAGTTGAATTAATATGTTTTGAGTGAATTTTCTGGATTTTCAAGCATACTTAAATGCAGCAAATTGTACTTCCGCATTAAGAGTTGCATAGTGAATGATAAGAATACCCACTTATTGAGTATCCGTGAATGCATCTCACGGTCTGTCTAGTGACAATGAGGAAGTGTTGTTGCAACGGCAAATGGACTAGATACGTGTTTGGTGTTTATTATACATATATGGTGTTGGAATTGCATTGTTTTTGATGTAGGCATGTCAGAATCAAGTCAGAAAAGCATGTCAGACTTTGTGTGACTGTGGGGAATTATAAATGTGCTGCTGTCGTAACAGAGAGCCATGGCTTGCCATGATGCAAATGCGGTAATTACACTAAACAATTTAACACAGTGTTACCATAGTCATCAGCAGTGATACGAATTCTGCATCAGTCCGTTGTGGTGAAGAAGGAGCTGAGCTGAAAGGCAAAGCTCTAAATTTACTAGTCCATCTATGTTCCTACCTTCCACAGGTCTTATGGTAATGAGCTCTGGGTAGTGACCAAAAGAACAAAATCACAGGTAAAAGCAGTCGAAATGAGTTTTCTCTGTAGGGTGGCTGGGCTCTCCCTTAGAGATAAGGTGAGAAGCTCTGTCATCCGGGAGAACCTCAGTGAAACCGCTGCTCCTCCACATTGAAAGGACCCAGATGAGGTGAATCAGGTATCTGGTAAGGATGCCTCCCCGGCCTCAGGGCACGTTCGACTAGTAGGAGGTCTCAGGGAAAAACCCAGGACACTTTGGAGGGACTATGTATCTCAACTGGCCTGGGAATGTCTTGGTATCCGCTGGGAGGAAATGGTCGAAGTAGCCAGGGAGAGGGAAGTGTGGGCTTCCCTGCTTAGGCTGCTGCCCTCACGACCCAACCTTGGAAAAGCGGTGGAAGATGGATGGATGGACAGAGAGTTACTGTCGTTAACCCGCTATTTTTGACAGCCTTATTTCATATACGTGCGGTGACCAGGCATTAACAGGTACATTCCTGATAACATGCAATACTTATAATATATTTAGATCATTTTAAACATTAGCGCAACTTCTTTCCTAGATGCATTGATTTCACACCTAGTGCTATTTCTGTCAACACCAGCAGCATGTCAAGCTCGTGTTTGTTTGCTACCACTAATCGCGGCAGCCTTTGTGAGAGCCACCGCCGACAACTACTTTTGGACAAATGAGGATCCAGGACCTCATCTTTTTGAGCCTGGATATACAAAGAATGAGCTCCAGGTTTTAAAAGGTGAGCGGGCAAGAGAGAGTGAAACTTTGTAGCAGATGGGAGGCATTACACCAACATGACTTGGTGGTGTAAATGTGGAGCTTGTCAAGCCATGGCAACAGAAATGGAGTGTGGCATACTGTACATTGTTACCAATGATGGAAAGGCTTTGTGTGTATGATAAAGAGGGCATTGCTCCAAGAGATTAGATCACAACAAAGAATTGTTAGTGTTAACAAACCCTGCAGTGACAGAAACATTTTTCTAACTACCCAAAATAAAGTAGAAAAGACGCCCCAGACTAGCTGGACCCATCAAGAATGTCACCATGATATTGATTGTGATACATGGAGCATATAGCACGTGATATCACAAAACAGTATTTAGTATGGAATCACAGCAGTGCCAAAATACACGCGGCAATATATAGAGACTCAATAATAATTTATTTAAAAAAAGAATTACACTTGTTATGCGCTTTATCAAAGCCTCTCAAAGCGCTTAAACTGAGGTCATCATTGCTCATTCAACACCACACTTGGTGATGGTAAGCCACTATGTAGCCACAGCTGCCCTCGGACAGACTGACGGAAACTGAGGATGCCAGTGTCCGCCATCAAACCCTCCGACCACCACCGACACACCACTTTCATACTAGGCAATGTGGGTGAAGTGCCTTGCCTAACTAGAAAAGTTTTTTTATTTACTCCCACTGTGGCACCTGGTGTTCCTCTGAGGTCTCCCATCCAAGTTCTGACCAGGCTCTGCCCTGCTTAGCTTCTGACATCTGACGGGATCAGGCTTTGACAGGCAGGTTTGGCCACTAATACCACTAAATATACAAATGTAGCCATATTTTTTTTCTCCCATTTTGTCATTGCTTTTCCTGTTTTGTCTTTTCTATTTGTTCCATACAAGCTGGCGACTAAAAGCAAAGGCGAAACAAGGACCTGCCCACGGTAAGTCATTGTGCCAGGGTGACTAGTCCCATCCAGCCTGTTAGCAGTTCAGCAATGACAAAATGACAGACAAATATGGCTAGTTTTAGTATATGTTAGTATATGTTTTTATTAATGATTCTCTTTATATTTCCACATGTGCAGTGAGGAAAGAAACCATTTGAACCCCAGCTGATTTTGTAAGTTTGCCCACTAACAAAGAAATGATCAGTCTATAATTTCAATGATAGGTTTATTTATACATAGAGACAACAATGAAAAAAAAAAAAACTCCAGAAAAATGCGTTTCAAAATGAGTTATAAATTAATTAGTATTTCCATGAAGAAAATAAGTATTTGATTCCCTATCTGTTCGCAAGATCTCTAGCTCCCAGGTGGAGCTTATACAGGTAACGAGCTGACATTGGCAGCCCTCTCAGCTCGTTACCTGTATATAAGAGACCTGTCCACAGAAGCAATCAATCAATCCAGATGCCAAACCCTGCACCATGGCCAAGACCAAAGAGCTTTCCAAGGATGTCAGGGACAAGATTGTGGACCTACACAAGGCTGGAATGGGCTACAAGACCATCGCCAAGCAGCTGGGTGAGAAGGTGAAAACAGTTGTTGGAATTATTCGCAAATGGAAGAAACATAAATTAACTGCCAATCTCCCTCGGTCTGGAGCTCCATGCAAGATCTCACCTCGTGGAGTTTCAATGATAATGAGAATGGTGAGGAATCAGCCCAGAACCACTCGGGAGGAACTTGTCAATGATCTCAAGGCAGCTGGGACCATAGTCACCACAAAAACAGTTGATAACACACTACGCTGTGAAGGACTGAAATCCTGCTGACTGTGGGCAAACTTACAAAATCAGCTGGGGTTCAAATAGTTTTTTCCCCTCACTGTATTTACTTTTAATTTTGGCACGCCTGTGATTCCATAATCTAGCCATGTATAAACAAAACATGGAATGTGGGCTAATACTTCACAGATAATTTGGTTGTTTATTTGTAGATTAATTTATATGGTTGTTCTTGTTTCCTAGTCAGTAGATTACTGTACACTCACATTGTTTTGAACAGCACCTCATGCCACTACGCAGAAAAATTTACAATAATAATGTTGCTGTAGCTTGGTTTAGATAAAGCTCAGTAATGTAAATAGAACATTGTTGGCATTTTTGGAGGTTTTTTTCAGGGCTTTATAGTCAAAATAGCTGTGCCCCGTTGCATGCATTGTTACCTCCCGCTTGTTACCTGGTTTTTTTTAGCTATTTTTTTCTCTTTACAACATAGCAGAAAAGAGGAAAACATGTATGGGCCATGTTTCACATAAGGACTGCCGATGATGGGCAAAATTTCAAAAAGTGTGCGGTTTTCCTTAAAGTGCTATCAGACCGAAACCTTTCTCATTTAGATACTGATGTACATGATTAATTTAAAATCAGCCAATACACTTACATTTTTCCCTCATGTGGATCCTCTTCCCGCCCCTAGAAATTCAATGATAGAAATTATTTATTTGGAACTGTCACACAAATATTAGTTTTAGTATTACTATTAGTTTTATCTCCACCACATGCAACAATATTACATTATTCCATATGAAAATAATGTATGGTATACACTACCAGTCAAAAGTTTTGAACGCCCCAATTTTTCCAGGTATTTATTGAAATTCAAGTTGTTTAATTTTAATGGTACATAGGCAAATAGTGAAGTGTCAGAGGTTTAAAAAAGGTAAGGTTATGCAAAATTTGAAAATAATGTATATTTCAGAATTATATAAAAAGTGTTGCATGGTTCACACAAAGGGACAACAATTTAAAACTGTTCCGAAGAAATGGAGGTGGATCAAGTCTTGGCAGTTGGTCCAACTACCTAATTCTTACAGGTGTTCCCAATTGTGAAGTACCTGCTACCTCCTTTGTTTGCATAAAAGCAGTGTTTGAAACACACTGTGGTGCCATACCCTTGTGAGCATCAGTTTTGAACTGGAAAAAGTAATTTGTTACTACAAAAATGGCTAGAAAAAAGGCAGTTAGGAGACAGACCATCTTAATTAACACTTAATAATGTCGTTTTTTTCCTCCAGAGAAATTGGAGTGTTCTAAAACTTTTGACTGGTGGTATAGGTACACTGAAATGTAGGATCCACTTACCACCTCCTCCACTAGATCTTCCACAATGAGGCCCTGCTCCTCTGTGCGAACATTAGTCACCCACATCCAGCCGTCGTCCAGTTCATTGTGAACAATGAACATGTCCCCCTTCAGGAAGCTGAAGACACATTTAATCAACAAGGATCATTACAAGATATTGCGTAGCATAACACAATGTATGTTATTATGTCTTAACTATATCATCATACATTATTTTTGGCACTTCTAAAATTGCATCAACACTTTGGCTGAGATAATGGAGTAACCCGCATGGGGTCTGACCTGTGCAAAATGTGAGGTTTGTATGGCTCAGTCATTTTGATTTGTGGTAAATTGTGAATGACCATGTTTTTATGCTACATGTGTAGAACAAATAGCAATACTAACCTGATCTCATCAGTATCTGGCACTTTGGTGTATGGCAGTATGGCCCTTACTCTCCTCCTGTCTTCCACAGGCTATGGAAAGAGACAAAATTAAAACACAATTAATGGTTTGACCTTGTCAAATCACATTCATGTTACACTGTTACATTGTTTGCATTTGAATCATTATACACAATGCTCAAATCAAATCAATCCATCAAATATAAAAACTTTTGTTTTTTTTCATCATTTTTGTCAATTAAACTTGCAAACATAACTTTTTCACAATTTTTCCTTCACTCTTGCTATTCTTCAGCCTTTCAACTTTTAAAAACAGTTCATAATACTTAACATTTTTTATTATGTTAGATTTTACTTCCAAATATGCAATGTAAACATCTACATAAACATAATAGTTTTTATGGTTATTATAATTATTTTATCAAACATGAATAGTCAACAACGCTAATGCATATAAACATGACATACAAAATAATTAAAAAAGGTATTTACTAATGCATAACTAAATACAAATACAGATACAATAAATAAACAATTCAAAACAAAACAAAGTGAGGGTTACTGTATAAATGATAAATAACGTGGAAAAACAATTTCACCTCTGGAGGGGCCACGGGCCATTGCAGCTTTTCTCCTTTGAGCAGGCAAGACACATAGCTGTAGTAACCAATTAGGTCTGATAAGGAAGAGAATCGCCGCCCACCAATATAATAGTCCCCACACATGGCGATTATCCTGTAGAGAGCACATAAGAGTGTGTAGTATTACAGTGTGTACACTTCTGATCAAAATTTTAAAACGAATTGAAAATTGCAAGAATGTATATTTTTCACTGTATATTTTGCTTAGGAGGTTCTAAGCAGAGCTTGAAAATGTAAAAATAAGAAGCGGAAATAAGCTAGCTTCTGTAGCCGAGGATCGGACCGCCAAGAAGATATGGGAGGAGTTCGGAGAGGCCATGGAAAATGATTTCCGGATGGCTTCAAAGAAATTCTGGCCCACCATCCGCCATCTCAGGAGGGAGAAGCATTGCACAGTCAACACCGTGTAAGGTGGGGACGGTGTGCAGTTGACCACGCCTCAAGATGTTGCAGCGGTGAAGGGAATACTTTGAAGATCACCTCAATCCCACCAACACGTCTGGTGGTCAAAAAGCTGCTTGGTGGATGAGATCCGTCCGGTGTTCCTTAAGGCCCTGGATGCTGTGTGCGTATCTTGGTTGACACGACTCTGCAGCATCGTGTGGACATTGGGGTCAGTACCCCTGGACTGGCAGACCGGGGTGATGGTCCCGCTTTTCCAGAAGGGGACTGGAGGGTGTGTTCCAACTATCGTGGGATCACACTCTTCAGCCTTCCCGGTAAGGTCTATTTAGGGGTTCAAGTGGAAGAGTTTAAGTACCTCAGGGGCTTGTTTACGAGTGTGGGAAGGATGGAACGCGAGATGGACAGGCGTATTGGTGCGGCATCTGCAGTGATGCGGACTCTGTACCGGTCTATCGTGGTGAAGTGAGAGCTGAGAAGGTATTTAAGAACAAAAAATGTCTTCACGAGGCTACAAAAAGCCACAAAAATGCCTGTTGCTGATGCCTTCACTAGGGTATCCCACATGGTACATTTAAAGGGTGAAGAACGTTTTATTGAAAAAAAAGTAACCTTGATGTTCCAGACAGCTTCCAATGTTACTGGAGTGACAAGGAGATCACACCTTAGATGTTTTCCACATGGCACAGTAGAGGGGGTGCATCATGATCTGGGGTGCTAATTCCTTCAGTGGAACAACGGAGCTTCTGGGTAAGTAGGAGCATCAAACGGTAGTTGGCTATATGACGATGTTGCAGGGGGCATCCCTCATAACTGAAGACCATCATTTGTCAAAAGGACAAAACTGCAGTTCACAATTGCCTGTAGAAAGGACTTCTTCCAGAGGAATAACCAAACTTTTTTGGACCATCCTACGTCTTCCTCTGATCAATTGAGAACATTTGGGGATGGATAGCAAGGGAAGTTCACAAAAATGAACATCAGTTCCAGACATTGGATGTCCTCCGTGAAGCCATCATCATCACCTGGAGCAACATTTACACCATCCTCCTGGAAATACTGGCATCAAGCATGCCCACACCTATATTTGAGGTGATTAACAAGAATAGTGCAGCTACTCATTACTGAGTCATTTCGTAATTTTAGGGGGGCCTGAGTTTTTTTTTTTATAGCTATGGTCTTAAACTATTGATAGCTGATAAATTTAAGTTTGATGGTTGTTTACTCAAAAACATGTTTGTCTCACTAGCATTTCTTCTTTTTGCATTTTGAAACTCTACTTAGAACTTCCCTAAAATCTAACAGTGTAAAAAAGCTAATTTTCTCCAAAACATAAAACAATAATCTGCTGGAAAAGTAATAAATACGAGCTTAGGTTGCAAAGACAAGACAAGTTAATCTTTCTTATTTTATATTATGTTTATATGTACCATATAAAAGTGAGATTTTATGCACCTATCTTTATTTATTTATTTATTTTTCATTTGAAAGAATAAACAGCTATAAAATCGCCAAACATCTGTTTGGTGTATTTTCTTTAGAGTTTATGTGTCTGCTTTTGTGAAAATCCCAATAACTACATTGTAAAGGAGAATCAGACAATAACATGTTTTGCTAAATGTAAACACACTACTTTTATGCTGACAATAAAAGCACCAGTAAATTAATTTGAAAAAAAATGCAGTAGTGAGCGGTTTTCTCTGTGATATTCTTTTGCTGCAGATTCAGACAGAGACATACAGTTTATCATTCACACTGAAACATACCTGAAGTGGTTGACCACACTGGTCAGGCTGAGGAAAGACAGGACAAAGGAACCGGGCCGGCGGTCACTCTCCCTGATGAGGTAGCTACCATGGGTCCGGGCCTGACGCAGCCGCTCCTCTGCAATGGTTCGATCTAGTTTGCCATGGTACCACCTGGAACAAACAGAAAAAATTATGTGTTTTAGACGGGAACAAGATGGTGATAGATTAGTGTCAATCTACAGTCGTGTCCTGTTTGTATTTGGACTATGCTCAAGCATTCCTATAATAAGCAAAACGTGTTACTTACAGGTGTTCAACAGTGCACAGTAAAAGTGTAAAAGTAAATGAGTCCTTAAGCTGTCAAGCGTTGTCAATGAAGCATGTCAGCAGGAGTTTTATATTAGTTGTTAATCAACCTTACCACTAGATGTCCCTAATTCTACAACTCAGTCCCTAATTTATGTAACTATAACTTTAGATTTCTTTAAAAAATTGACATATTTAACCTTGCCTATAAAATTGACATGATTTATGTAATCTACTAGTTCACTGCTCATACCAGGTGAGGCAAGCTGACATTTTAGAAAAAACATCACTATGCTCATTACAATTATCAAGGGCATGTGTGCAGTTCTGCTCACCTGAATTAGGCATTCCCAACAATTATTTGTCAACCATCTGTTTTTTTTTACATTATGTTTGATTTATTGAAATAAAGTAATGATGATCAGTTATATTCTCAGTTTTCTGCCATAATTTTAAGGAATAACAAAGTCCAAGAAGGAATAGTATCACAACAATTTTCTTCATAATTGTTTATGCAGAGTATAGGCAGAGCAGAGCAGAAAGGCAAGCAGAGTCTAAGGCTGAGGGCTGCACTTCTTATTCAACTGCATGGCAACGGCGGCTGGTTAAGTGCAGATGTTGCAGCAGGCATTCCTCATGACTGAGGGCCCTCATCTGTGTGGTAAGAGCTGGGTTTTTTCAACAGGACAACGCTGCAATTCACAATGCTGGCTTGACAAAGGACTTCTTCAGGGAGAATAACATATCTTTTGGACCATCCTGCATGTTCCCCTAATTCAAATCCCATAGAGAACATTTGCGGATGGATGCCAAGGGAAGTTTATAAAAATGGCCATCAGTTCCAGACAGTTGATGCCCTTCGTGAAGCCATCCTCACCACTTGGAGCAATGTTCCCACTAGCTTCCCGGAAACACTCGCATCTTGCCTTTGCATATTGTAGCTCTACTTAAAACCTCATTAAGATTCAAATGTGCAAAAGGTAAATTCTAGCAATTTTCAACTGGTCTTAAGATTTTGGCAATTTCTTGTTTACATTGTGTTTATACTGCATTGCCTTCTGCTGATTGCTTGGGCTATGGTTTGAAGAGCCAAACAGTTTTGGGGATTTGGGAGGAAACCATGCTATCAACAATAAAACCATGAAAGCATGGGAAGAAAATGCAAACGCCGCACAAATAGGCCCCTATGAAATCCGTTCCGGAATTCCGTTTTATTTTTTTCCAAATTAAATTTTTTTGTTTTATTATTTTTTGAATTCCAGTTTGTAATTTTTTAGATTAGATTAGATTAAACTTTATTGTCATTACACATGTACAAGTACAATGCAACAAAATGCCATTCTGCAATTTTGCACTAACTTTTACCAAAATAGTGTGTGTGATGTGATGTTACTGCAGTGGTTCCCAAACTTTTTTTGCAGCGCTCCCCTTTTGGAGATAAAATGATATTCAACGCCCACCAATCCTGAAAAATGCGGTAATAATGAAAAGTGTTCATGGTAGCCAGTGACTCCATAGTTCTACAGGGAGACTTCAACGCCCATGTGGGCAATGACAGTGTAATTTGGAGGGGTGTGATTGGGAGGCACGGCCTCCCTGATCTGAATCCGTGTGGTGTGTTGTTTCTGGACATCTGTGCGAACCACAGTTTGTCCATTACCAACACTATGTTTGAACATAAGTTTGTCCATGAACACATGATCGACTTTGTAGCCGTATCATCAGACCTGCGTCTACATGTTCTGGACGGGCGGGTGAAGAGAGGGGCTTAGCTGTCAACTGATCACTACGCGGTGATGAGTTGGACTAGATGGGTAAGGAGACAGACCTGCTAGACACGAACGTGTAGTGAGGGTGTGCTGAGAACGTCTGGCAGAGTCTCCCGTTTGTTGAGTCTTCAACTCTAACCTCCGGCATAGCTTTGTCTGGGGCGAATATCCGAGGGGAGGGCCGTATTCTGTGCCTCCATTGCTGAGGCAGCCAGTCGCAGTTGCAGCTGCAAGGTAGTAGGTGCCAGTCGTGACGGCAAGACCCGAGCCCGATGGTGGACACCAGAGGTCGGGGCTGCCGTCAAGCTGAAGGAGTCCTATCTAGCATGGATAGCTTGCGGGACTCCCGAAACAGCTGACAGGTACCGGCAGCCCAAGCATCAGCAGCTTCGGCGGTGGTCGAGGCAAAAACCCGGGTGTTGGAGGAGTTCGGTGAGGCTATGGAGCACGACTTTCAGTCGGCCTCAAAGAAGGTTCTGGCAAACTGTCCGACACCTCGGAAAGGTGGAGCGGACCCCAGTTCACACTGTTTACAATGTGGACAGGGGCTTTCTGACCTCGACTAAGGATATACAGTAGTCGGTCGGTGGAAGGAATACTTTGAAGACCTTCTCAATCCCACTGACATACCTTCCATAGAGGAAGCAGAGTCTGAGGACATGTACGTAGACAGTTCTGATGCCGTGGTTGAGATACCTGGGGTAGTCAAAACACTGCCCAGTGGCAAGGCCCCGGGGTTGCATGAGTTTTGCCCTGAATTCCTCAAGGATCTGGATGTTGACACGCCTCTTCAACATTGCATGGAAGTCGGGAACAGTACCTCTGGACTGGCAATGGTGGGGTGGTGGTCCCAAATTTTAAAAAGGGTGACCAGAGGGTATGTTCCAAGTATAGGGGTACACACTCCTCACCCTCCCAGGAAAGTCTACTCCAGGGTGCCGGAGAGAAAGGTACGACCATTGACCTCGGTTATAGGAGGTGCAATGTGTTTTTCGTCCCGGTCGGGGAACACTGGACCAGCTCTACACCCTTGCAAGGGTACTGGAGGGTATGTGGGAGTTTGAGTCTACTGAACATGTGCTTTGTAGACTTGGAAAAGGCATTCAAACATGTACCTTGTGGTGTCCTGTGGGGGGTGCTCGTACCCGGATAAGCAGAGGAAAATAGATTGTAATGGTATATAATTCCACACACGTTCCTTCTCCTCACAATGGCATTTATTCATGTGATGTCAATCTCCGAGCGATTCCGCGTTTAAGAGTAAAATCTGTTTTTTTGGCCAATTCTGCGATACCTTCCACGATTCCGTTAATGCAGAAATCACAGGGTCCTACACAAAGAGATCTGAGTTGATACTCCAACCAAGTGCCACATGTTTATGAAGCAGACATGCTAACAACATGTAGCATTGTGCTGCCAATGACGGATACAATTCTTAAGAAAATTGATAAATCAATGTCTATGCATGTGACATAGTTTGCATTGAATGCAAAGATTCAAATGCCTTGCTTACTGTTTTCTGCATGCTTGTTGAAATGTTCATGAGCCAGAAAGACAGAAACCTGCATGCCCTGTCCAACTGGGGTAAAAAATTATATTCCAGTAAAAAGTGCTCCCATCGAGTTATGAGCTAGCAGGTCTGTTTTTGGAAAACAAGTGTGATAAAGCTCTCTACTAGGACAGCTTGCTGAGAGGAAGTAAGGAGAAAGAAAGCAAAGTGTCAGAAGGGGGCTTTGGATGGATTTGTGAGATAAGGGTATTGAAGAGTGCAATAGAGTGCAGTCGGAGAGTAAGGCCAAGGAGCATTAAGTGGCCAATACATCTGTGGGAAATAATGCTGAAGGAAGATAGATGAGGTGAAAAGAAAAGACAAATTGAAAGCAGTAGACAGCAGAGCTCAGCACATCATTTCTCAAGCCAAAGTAGCTTCGCTCCAATTATTACAGCATTGCAAGGTAAGTATTTGCCATCACTTGTGCCCACACTAGTGGTGTCACAAGATCTTGCAAGATTAAAATGTGACAATATTTCTTGATTACAGGAAAGCTATCCTGCGAGAACAGGGTAGCCAGACTGTGAACTTTGGCATTGTTACTATTAATGATAATACAGTACATGTAATATTGAGGCGGTAGTGCAGAAGGCAGGATTGAAACCACACATTTAGTGCTTAACGCACATTATAAACTGTACAATCCTTCTTACCTCAGTGTTCTGCGTAACTCGGTTGTGAAGTATGAATGTTTCTTCCATCGGATTAAAGAGCTGCCACCATGTTAATGTCCAAGCAAAAGCTGTAGTAAGTCTACATTTGATCAAAGTTCTCAAGATATGACAGATCAAATTACAATTGCTGCTTAATACGTCTATCAAAACATGCGATAATAGCATTTATTTCAATACTTCTTGGTTGGGCACTCCAAGCATCATGGGAACTGTATTTCTCTTTTAGTGTAAACATTAAACTAATCTGCAATCAATTTTACATGAGTCTTCACACAACTACTCATCAAGATTTATGATTAGAATTTTAACTCTTCAGTTTTAGTTTTAATTCGTGGGAAAATGTTCAAAAGTTAAAAGAATCCTGCTTAAATAAGGCCTTCAAAATGTCCCTGCTAGGGATGTGCCAAACCACATTTTTTTTTGCTTCCGATCTGATTTTTTCAATAGTCTATTTTATACAGTAGTCAATACCTATCCTTTTTTTTTTTTTTACATAATACGCTTTTGTTACAGACATGGACATGTGAAATAGAATATGGTTATGAAAATAGCTCTACAATGCATTCAAAATTATGCAACCAAAGAATGGCGAGTAGGTGGAGTGCCGAGACATTGCCGAGAGCTGCAATTAGTTGTGTTTTTAAAAAAAAATTGCGTCTGTCGTTGACTATACAAACTCTAAACTAGTTTGTACAAACAATTTGGCAATCCTGTGAATAACTAAACTAATATTTAATTGTTTCACCACAGTTTTTTATAATTGCTTCACATCTGTGTGGCATGGAGTAAACCAACTTGTGGGAACTTTCAGCTGTTATTCCACTCCAAGATTATTTGACAAACATTCCACTATTTATTAACATTTCTTGTTTTCACCAAAAATTCTGCAATTAGATTAAGGTCCGAGGATTGGGCTGGTCATTCCATAACATTCATTTTGTTGGTTTGGAACCAATATTTTGCTGTATACTAGTATGTTTGTGGCCACTGTCTTGTTGAAACGCCCATTTAAAGGGCATGTCCTCTTTAGTATAAGGCAAAATGACCTCTTCAAGTATATGCAAACTGATCCATGATTCCTGGTTTGCAATAAATAGGCCCAAGACCGTAGTAGGAGAAACATGCCCATATCATGATGCTTGCACCACCATGCTTCACTGTCTTCACTGTGTACTGTGGCTAGAATTCAGAGTTTGGGGGTCGTCTCACAAACTGTCTGTGGCTGTCTGTGTCCTTGGACCCAAAAAGAACATTTTTTTTTAACAGACGGACTTTGCGGGAGATTCTCGTAAATAGATTAGCTTCACACAGACAACTTCTAACTGTCACAGTACTTACAGGTAACTCCAGACTGTCTTTGATAATCCTGGAGCTGATCATTGGCTGAGCCTTTGGCATTACGCTTATTCGTCGATCCATTTTGATAGTTGTCTTCCGTTTTCTGCCACGTGTCTCTGGTTTTGCTCTCTATTTTAAGGTATTTTAGCTTTTAACAGCCAAAAATATTTTGCAATCTTTTCTGCAAATCTTTTCCCTAGGTTTTCCCCTCTCCAATCAACTTTTTAATCAAAGTACGCTGTTCTTCTGAACAATGTCTTGAATGGCCCATTTTCCTCAGGCTTTCAATGAGAAATGCATGTTCAGCAATGCTGGTTTCATCCTCAAATAGAGGCCACATGATTGACGCCTGTTTTTTTCTTCACAAAATTGATTACTGATCACTGCTTGAATGCCACGCTGCTATTTTTTGTTTCAAGTAATTGCCCAATTGCACAGCCTTAAGAGCATGCATATCATGAATGCTGGGTCTTGTTTGTTTTCTGAGAATCTACTGCACCTACTGGTAACTTGTTTGCCATGTAGCAATAAAAATATACTAATAACAGTACTTAATCTGGTTAGTCACATTGAACTGCTATTATTTTGAACACTACTGTATATGGTGGATCTATGCGACCTGAGCGTTAATACTGCAGTCGCATCGCATACATATCCGATTTATATCCACATAAGAATGAGAACTGAGTTGCATTTGAAAACATTGGAACTGCGCTGTTGACACTGACATGAAAAAAATCAGATACAGGTCGCACATGAGCAAAAAAATGGGGATTGACTTGCAGGGTGAACATAGCCAATACCATTTGGCTCTTGTAACAAACTTATCATATATCATGTTTCAGGCAAAAGACGATAGTCACACACATCAGCTTCTGATATTTTGCAAATCAAACCACTGCAGAGATGTGTGCGTTAAGTGTGCCAAAGAACATTCCCACACAAAGTATGAGATTTATTGTACTTGTGAGTAGGAAAATGCGTACATTTATGCACAACTCTTACCATGCATCCACACAAAAGCTAGTGGTATAACAAAACCAGCCATAAATAGCTATGGATGTGCCTGTCCAGAGCAAGCCATATAGTCTTGCTACGTGCTTCACAACTTAACCATCCAACAAGGCACCACCCCTCAGAGAAGATCAGCCAATGCCAAACACAAAGCCAGCCGCTAAAGTTTATTTATTTGTTATTTCTTATTTATTTATTGTACTTTAGTAGTCTGTGCCAGTGACTTGTCGATTTGCAGTAGAGTTGTTGTGATGTTTGTCAGTTGATTGTTTATACTTCTCTAGGTCAATTTTGGTGTTCTCTTTGCTATGATTTTTGAGAGGAAAAAAGTCAATAAATGCATTCTTAAAAGGGATTGCTGCTAAGAGGCATACATTTAAAATGTGAGGGTTTTTTTTGTCCGATTCATCGAAAAAAAAGAATTCAGAGATTAATCAGATATAAAGTAATCATTACATGCAGGCCTTGGTATAAACAACCAGCGTTTATATCGGTACAACCGCACCATGACAGAGGAGTCCAGGCACAGGGAGGAGGAACTACTACTGTACTAAACTACTACTACTGTAGCTACGAAGCCAAATATCCAGTATCCAACGTGGCACTAACTTCACCACAGTACACTGCAGACACGTCTGCATGATGGTCTTGCGTTTTCTTCTTCATCTGGGTAGTAAGAGTTAAGTGGCAACCAGCTTTGATGTGCATTACTGCACCTACCATGTTGGAAGTATGGCCCAGTTATGGAAACTGGATCGGCCTGATTTTGTGGTGGAAGCTGATTTTATCCAATACAGCGGATCAGTACCTGATCTCAATCCTGAAGATCGAATTGGGACATCTCTTGTACCTGCATTGTTTGGTGACTCAGTTACATTTTTTTAAAAAGTCGGTTTGCCCAGTCCTATATTGTTGTATATGTTTAAATAGTCCCATCTTGGTCTCCTGAACCCAATATCGTGTATCATGACATCCCTTGACCAGGCGGTCCAAATTAAACTACATACTGTACATATACACAAAAACGCTTGTGAGGTACATTAAATGTCAGCATAAATTTAAAACGTTTTATAGTCAATATATTTGATTTGGTAGACCAGGCAGGAAGAGTGTTAGGGGAGTGTGTCCATCCATATACACACACACACACACACACACACACACACACACACACACACACACACACCCCCGCCTCCCGCCACACCAACACACACACAGACACACACGCACACACACAGGCCATGACAGTGGTGATAGGATTAGGTACAACTTGAGGAATGCCCTGAACAAGTCTGAACATGCGAAAGCCAGCAGCACGGTGACATCCTGTTTCTCTACTTGACTGACACTCAACTCAGAGGAAGGTATTAATATTTCGCATTTCCTATTACGCACCAAACAAAAATCCCAATAAAAACATGTTAACAGTGCAGAGCATGGTGCACGAGAATTAGGTAATACCTTGAGAAGACAACTTTTTTTGCTTAAATCAAGTCCGATTGGCCCATGTTTTCATAAGGCAGTGGTTTTCAAACTGGGGGGGCGCAGTTGGTGAGGGGACTGAAAAAAAAATTATCTCCAAAAGAGGGGCGTGGCAAAAAAAAGTTTGGGAACCACTGTCATCAGGCAATATGAAAAAGCAGATAATTAAGTCAACCCATTAAGAAGCCGTTTTTAGCTCAGACACAGTGAGTCTTACAATAGTAAACTCGAGGGACGCAAATGGTGACACAAATATGACCCACTTTGGGCGGTCTGAAGTAACATTACTTTTAACATTACAATTACAAATACATTTATGAATATAAATCCTACAGTAATCACACATACACTGGACCCATGGATGTTCAGCGGTGACTCATACTTCTTATACTGTATTTTTTTTTAAACTAAAGCTGCTTCCGGGTCCTTTTTCTGTTATGTGCCACTTAATTCTTCATGCCCATATAAATAATCTAAAAAATAGATACAAGTGGAACCTCAGTTAGCATTATTAGTCCATTCCGCAAAGTCTGACTCAAACTGAACTGTACTATAATAAAATGTACTAATCGAATACATTTTTCCAAGAAGAAATAATACATATCCACTCTATTCAAAATCTACCCAAAAATGTTAAACACAAAACACTTTTAATATAGAACAATTCATAGATGTGCATGCAGAAAAAATGAATATAAATACATATAAAAGGACAAATGGAAAGGATAAACTTTTTACCTTTGTTGACAAAACGGCGAATACGAGCATGGTGGGTAGGGGAGAAAAAATAGGCAAATGGATGACACCTTCATGCTTTGGCATGAGTTATTTATATTCAATAGTGTTTCTCCCCTTCTTTATCAAAGTGCTGGTACTTACAACATTGTTTGGCTTTACGATGGGTTATTTAGCAGCCATAAGAAAAGCAGAGACTTGTGGCGTAACTTTTTTGTTAGCAAAGAGCGACAATCACCTAATGATGACATTATAGATTAACTGAGGTTCCACTGTATATTAAGATGATCAAATACTACTGGAAATTTGTACTCTGTGTGTATTAAGTCCGCACGCCACACCACTCATAATTAGGGATTGCCAACAAGTTGTATGCTACCCATAAAAAGTTATTAGGCTATGACTAATAAATTGATTAATTGAAAACAAAATAGTCTACAGACATAAACACAATAAGAAGTGCTGTGATTAAATTATGGAGCTGTTATATTACGACAACATCTCAACTTACATAGCCTAGTTCTGTAAAACCTTCAATAAGTGCTTTTGTTTACTCTTACAGGAGATACAGAAATGGGTACAACATAAGACAAGTCATAAATTCCAATTGTGAGCGCTCAACTGTTTTTTCCTCATTATTTACAATCTTGGTGGTGCAACTATAACACATTGCCCAAGGCATGATGTCAGCCCTCACTGGCATCAAAACATCATGGAAGAGTACAATATTTGACATTAGTCTTACCTCACCGGATCAACCCAAATTTGCAGAGGAAGGCACATTGTGTTTTCAAGAACTCAAAATGAACACAAAATAGCTCAAATCCAGCCTTTGAAAAATCAGCAATACACAAGAGGGTACAACATGCCATGAAATAATGAACTGAATGTGAATTCAATTGTAATTATGGTGCCTCAAGTATATTCAAACAATGCACTTCCCACCGATACATGCATCACTTAAAAGATGCACAAAAAGATGAAATCCCACTTTCATCTGGAACAGGCAGCCAGTTGCTTGGGTGGTCGAGTATGATTTGTTGATTTAATCAATGCCCCACTTACGCCAAAGTCACCCTCTGCTGCATCTCAACTGTGTTTCACAAGCTGTACCCGCTCCACCGATTCGGCTACCGTGTCACCAACTGTGAGCTTTGACGTGGAAAGCGGAGCAAAGGCAGCTTGAAATCCAAACAAGCCATGATGATGCGATGTTGCTGTCGCCTTGGTGCATTCATCTCCCCGTCATCATCCACAGAAATAGGACGAGCACAAGGATACAACGATGCAGATGAACACCTCAGATGCATTTATTTTTTACTAACAATGCCTGTTATCCATTAGCAGCACAACCGGGTGAGTCTTTCTTTTGAAGGAGAGTGAGGCAAAGCGTAGCCCTTACTTTTCCTCCTCCTGCTTACTTCTCTCCCCTCATTCCCTCTCATAAAAACCACGAGCATGTTGCCCATTGGTTTCTTACTCAGTGGGACAGCTACAGTAGGGAGTGGCATCCATGCACTCAAGACAGTTTCAGCCAAGCTTCCACCATCAAAAGACAGCATGGTTAAAATTACATGAAAAGCAACCACACAATATCTTTTACTAAATATTATCACTTTTATGACTGGATGAATAAATAGTCAATGATTTTGCACTAGAAATGGAAATCTATCTTTTCACAACTATCACTGCATGTTGTGTGTGCACAAATATTGTTTTACAATGGCAACTTGTCTGGACACCATTTCTGAGACAAATAAATGGCTGCATACCCGGTGGTAATGGCTTTCTATTACAAATAAAGACTTACGTTGATTATGTTGTAACACAGGTTTACAAAAATCTCAAAGAAACGAATTGCTATTTTACTTTTAAAGCCACAAAATTCATAGTTCAATGACAAATTCAGCCAGCTTTGACCTGCACTGTTTCAATCAGACTGGATTCAGTGAAAATACAAATTTATATTAGGGGTGGTGAGATCTTGCGGGATTAAAATGTCACAAGATTTCTTGCTTGGAAAAAAGCTGTATTGTGAGAACAAGGTAACCAGAAGCTATGGGAACACTGCTATGAATGATAATATAGTAATATGGAAGTAGCAGGGTGCAAGGCATTATTGGCACACCTTCCAATCTAACCTACCTTGGTGTTCACAGCGTCAGTGACAGCGTCCGAAAGTGACGTGTGTGGTTGTTTTTTTCCCCATCGGAGCTAAACTGCTGCTTGCTGCTTGTTGATGTCCAAGAAGAAGCTGTAGTTATTCTACATTTGATCAACTTTAAAGATTTGTCAGATCTATCCACGTAGATATTTGGACTGCATGTTTGGTATGCTTGTATCCGCAATCATCTGCTTTATAGCACACCTCATACTGTACATAGAATTTAGCAGGTAAAGATGTGCATTTTCTTGCATCATGCAGTTACTCTGTGATTAAAAATAAGCCTTCAATAAAGGTGAAGCATCCACCGAGCAGGCGCGTGGGATTGAACCCAACCTCTAATGCTATGCAATGCACGTCTGAAAGCTGTAAAAAAAAAAAAAAATTCAGTTAACAAAATTCAGTCTTCAGTCAAATCATAGGGTCCTACATAGCCCAAGAGTCAACACTAAGACCGAAACGTTCAATCTATACATTAGTAATCTGTAAAGTTACGAAAAACCTAAAGCGAGTATTATTTGTAGGGCTGCAACTAGCAATTATTTTCATAATTGATTAATCAGTGAATTCTTTTTCGATAAATTGATGAATCGAATAAATAAAAAAAACACTTTTAATTTTCTCCTCTTTGCCATAATCCTTTTAAGAATGCATTAATGAACGTTTTCCCTCCAAAAAGCATAGCAAAGATGACGAGGAAGACCTCAGTCACCAAAATTGAGTTTCACCGTTAATTTTCCTAAGCACAAGTACAAGTAAGGGATTTACTTTGCGTGGGAATTGTTTTACACCCCCACCTAATGCACATTTCTCCGCAGTGGTTTGCTTTGCAAGATATCAAAAAGAAGCAAAAATGTTGATAGCGCTCTTCTAAAATCAAAGGTAACGTATGTGATGTATGTGTGTATCTTGTTTTGCCTGAAACATAAATATAGTATGTTTGCTTTCATGGATGAGTAAGACAATTTAAAAAATAGTTACATTTGAGTGGCTAAAATCATGATATTTATAATAAATTTTTAAATGAAATGATTAGTCAATAACCCAAATAGTTGTCTATTATTTAATAATAATCAATTAATAATCGATTAATCTTTTTAGCTCTAATTATTTGCAGATGAAACTATTGTGTTTTGTTCTGTTTTTTTTGTTAGTTTAATTTATTATGTTGTTTTATTTATATAAAAGTTCTTGACATTTCAATTATTGCAATATTACAATATTAAATACACTTAAGAAAGTAAAGTTTCTAAAGTTTTTTTTCTCTCTTGTTGACTGGAGAGGATGTACAAGGCAATGGCTCTGCTGAGGATACTATAAACTACAATTATTTTGGTGCTTTTCTGAATACATTTCATGAACACAAGATCGCAACTGGTTGCTGATTCCCTCAACCTTAACTTCGATCGACAAGAGGTACAGATTCTTTGAAACCAATGAGTTACATGTGCTGAAAGCTGCTAGGAAGCTAAGCTAACCGGCTAATCACTGAAGCTTAAAGCAGTTGCCTAGCAACAATGCCAAACAAAAGAAATAATAAAAGAAAGCGAGCCTCTATTACAATTGTAAAAGATGCTGGCCCTGGATAAATGGACTCAAAATAACAAAATAACAAGCGCCAGTCTTGCTGCTAAGAGGAGGAAGAGGACGACTACAGCCATGAGTCGAGTACATCAGGAAAACAAGAAAATGAACAAAATGTGGTGGAGGAGGACGACTACAGCCATGAGTCGAGTACATCAGGAAAACAAGAAGAAGAACAAAATGTGGTGGAGGAGGACGACTACAGCCATGAGTCGAGTAAATAAGAAAAACAAGAAGAAGAACAAAATGTGGTGGAGAGGAGGACAACTACAGGCATGAGTCGAGTACATCAGGAAAAGAAGAAGAAGAGAAATATCCCTGGGTGACCTGGATACAAGACTTTAAGAAGTTAAGACAGATGGAGATGGAGATGCAGATTCAGGAGATACAGGAGTGTACTGCAGCACAACCAGACCTTAAGCATTTGCAGTCCCAGATTCAACATGTACAGTCGCAGAATGACCCACCATTGAAAAAATCCTAGGGGTCCATGGAGATGTCATAAACCTTATGAGCAAAGAAACTAAAGCTCTAAAACAAGAAATCGAGAAGTTGCAAGATAAAAATGTTGCGTTGTGTGCTGCTCTTAAAGAGGTTAAAAACCCTGTGGCAGATAATAAACTACGCACTGATATCAAGGCTTTGCAGGATAACATAAAGCCACTATTGAAAAATGTTGCCTTGCACGCTGCTCTTAAGGAAGCTAAAAAACATATGGAAGAAAATAGAGCATTATGCAAGGATGTTAGAGTTCTGCAGAATAAATTCAAGACATTATTGGAAGACAATGCTGCCTTGCGTGCTGTCCTCAAAAAGGTTAAAAACCCAAAGGAAGTAAACAATGCATTTTGCAACGAAATCAATGCTATACAGGATGATATCAGGACACTGTTGAAGGATAATGCCGCCTGGCGCACCACTCTGGAGGAAGAGAAGGACGCAAAGAAAAACATCACTGAGCAAATGAAAACTAAAATGGAGGAGATGGATCAGAATTCACGAATGAATGATGTGATCCTCACAGGGCTCAGAATTACACCCGGGTCAAAAGGTAGGGAAGCTCATAACAGAGGAGAACCAGATGGAATGAATGTTCCTTCAGCAAAGCAACAGATTGTCCACTTCCTACAATAAAAGGAGGTGGATATCGATATCAATACAATTGATACTTGCATCCCACTGTATGGCAGAAACACCACCACACCTGTCGTCATCATTAAGTTCATCAACAGGGAATTCAAAACTGCACTGCTGAAACAGAGAAAGACCTTGAAAAGGCACAAACATCTACTTAAATGAGCATCTGACAAAACGCAACGCTGACATTGCCAAGAAAGCACGAGACTTGAGAAAGCAGGGAAAGATACAAAGTACTTGGAGCACCAACGGAAAAATATACATCAAGCTACACGGAGGTCCAGGAGAAGCAGGAGTGCTGGTTGTCAAAGATATCAACAATCTGGATACATACTACACATCATATAATCATGACAACAAGGATAAAAGAGGATACAACGTACAAAACATACAACACCAAGACAGCAAGATGTTGATCTGAAAATCAACAGGGGAAGAGGGAAGGAAAGAGGAAGAAAAAAAAGTTTGTTTTTTTTGTTTTAAGGAAAATATGATATATGTACAGTGAGGGAAAAACTATTTGAACTCCAGCTGATTTTGTAAATTTGCCCACTGACAAAGAAATGATCAGTCTATAATTTCAATGGTAGGTTTATTTGAACACTGGGAGACAACAATGACAAAAAAAATCCAGAAAAACGTGTTTCAAAAAGAGTTATAAATTAATTTGCATTTCCATGAAGGAAATAAGTACTTCATCCTTTTTAAAATGTGCTTCAGTACTTCGTGGCAAAACCTTTGTTGGCAATCAGAGAGGTCAGCCGTTTCTTGAAGCCACAAGGTTTGCACACATCTCAGGGGGGATTTTGGCCCACTCCTCTTTGCAGATCCTATCCAAGTCATGAATGTTTCGTGGCTGATGTTTGGCAACTCGAACCTTCAGCTCCCTCCACAGATTTCCTATGGGATTAAGGTCTGAAGACTGACTAGGCCACTCCATGACCTTAATATGCTTCTTCTTGAGCCAATCTTTTGTTGCCTTGGGCGTGTGTTTTGGATCATTGTCATGCTGGAATACCCAACCACGACCCATCACACCCAACACTTGACGGCCCCATCCATCCTCCCTTTGATGCGGTGCAATTGTCCTGTCCCCTTGGCAGAAAAACACCCCCAAAGCATAATGTTACCACCTCCATATTTGACGGTGGGGACGGTGTTTTTGGAGTCATAGGCAGCATTCCTCCTCTTCCTCCAAACACGGCGAGTTGAGTTGATGCCAAAAAGCTCAATTTTGGTCTCATTTGACCACAACACTTTCACCCAGTCTTCCTCTGAATCAGTCAGATGTTCAGTGGCAAACTTCAAACGGGCCTGTAGATGGACTTTCTTGAGCAGGGGGACCTTGCGGGCACAGCAGGATTTCAGTCCTTCACGGCGTAGTGTGTTACCAACTGTTTTTGTGGTGACTATTGTCCCAGCTGCCTTGAGATCATTGACAAGTTCCTTCCGAGTTGTTCTGGGCTGATTCCTCACCGTTCTCATTATCATTGAAACTCCAAAAGGTGAAATCTTGCATTGAGCTCCAGACCGAGGGAGATTGGCAGTTAATTTATGTTTCTTCCATTTGCGAATAATTCCACCAACTGTTTTCACCTTCTCACCCAGCTGCTTGGCGATGGTCTTGTAGCCCATTCCAGCCTTGTGTAGGTCCACAATCTTGTCCCTGACATCCTTGGAAAGCTCCTTGGTCTTGGCCATGGTGCAGGGTTTGGCATCTGGATTGATTGAATGCTTCTGTGGACAGGTCTCTTTTATACAGGTAACGAGTTGAGAGGGCTGTCAATGTCAGCTCCTTACCTGTATAAGCTCCACCTGGGAGCTAGAGATCTTGCAAACAGATAGGGGATCAAATACTTATTTCCTTCATGGAAATGCAAATTAATTTATAACTCTTTTAAGCGCATTTTTCTGGATTTTTTTTATGTCATTGTTGTCTCTCAGTGTTCAAATAAACCTACCATGGAAATTATAGACTGATCATTTCTTTGTTAGTGGGCAAACTTACAAAATCAGCTGGGGTTCAAATAGTTTTTCCCCTCACTGTATTATTCTTCGTCATCACAAAAAAGCCAGAAAACTGCAAATCCAACTGGTTAATAAAATAGTTTTTGAGAAAGTTTAGAAATGTATTTTTCCAGGTAAGTTGCAACACTGCCAGTGTTTGGCTTTCAGAAATTCCAAATGGGGACAGAAATAACTTACAACCTGCTGCGTTTCTTGCCAAACAAGAATGAAAAATCACATATTCACAGCCTCTTGTGTGATAGCCTACTCATGGAGAGTGCACAGGGATAAAGCATCACTTTAGAGAGGTCTGTTTGTTCTCGCTGCCTTTTCAGAAGTGCCTGAACAGTTTTTGTGGTGACTATGGTCCCAGCTGCCTTGAGATCATTGACAAGTTCCTCCCGAGTGATTCTTGGCTGATTCCTCACCGTTCTCATTATCATTGAAACTCAACGAGGTGAGATCCTGCATGGATGGTTTCTTACATTTGCGAATAATTGCACCGACTGTTGTCACCTTCTTACCCAGCTGCTTGGCGATGGTCTTGTAGCCCATTCCAGCCTGGGGTTCAAATAGTTTTTTCCCTCACTGTATGTATGTATGTAATATATATTTGTATCTATGTATGTATACATATGAATGTGTATGCAAGTACAGTACAGGCCAAAAGTTTGAACACATATTTTTATTCAATGTGTTTTTTCTTTTTAATGACTATTGACATTGTTAGATTATCAAAGATGTGAATGAACACATGTGGAATTTTATACTAAACAAAAAAGTATGAAATATCTCTAAATATGTCTTATATTGTAAAAACATTTTATGTCTTATTTTTTTTTCCTGATAGCCCTGCAATCCCTTGGTTTTTTATCTCAATGAGCTTCATGAAGTAGTCACCTGAAATGGTTTTGACTTCACAGGTGTGCCTTGTCAGGGTTACTTAGTGGAATTCCTTGCCTTGTTTGCATTTGTATATCTAGTTACTAGCTGCTAACTGGATCAGGTAAACTAATTTTCACTAATACCAATAATCTTCAAATTTCCTCCCTCCTTTTTCCCCCTTTCTGTATGACCAACACCTCGGGGAAACCCTTCACGACTTAGGCAGTCTCTAATCTTCGTGGAAACTTGAAATCTACGACTCATTTCCCACTGTTGTTTGTTTAAGCTCAGGCAATAAGCTTGGCACTTTCTCCAGGCAGTAGAACCCAACACTTGAGGGGCCGATTGTCTATGTTTAACGTTCAGTGTGACATTCTTATTGCATTGAGTAAGTTTATGAATGGCACACAGTTTGCAAGAGTTGTAAATGAATCCCTCTCTCCTTTCTCTCTTACTGTGGCACATATTATCGCTCTGGTAAATGTGCAGAGTTCAGCTTTCACGATCAGTGTGCAACATGCATTGGGGACCACTTCGACCACTGCAAAGACTTTCCAATGTCCATTCTTGTAAAATGCACTTTACAGGCTGCTGACTCAGAGGAAATGAAGATCAGTTAAATACATACACAGCAAGAAATTGCTCAACTAAGGGGGTCAGAGAACAACTCTGTGTAGTCTCCTGTGACTGTAAGACAAATGCACCCACATGAGGCAGAGTTGACAAGGTGACTCTTAGTACAAAAACTGTCCATTATCCCTCTATTAAATGCTCATGTCATAAATATCTGATATTTTGCTGGCTTAATCCCACGAATGGCCGCCTTTGTGTCACATTGTTGGTAGTGTGCCCATAACACTGTAATGACCAGCTACACTGAGGAGACAAAAACATGCTTTGGAAATCAAGTAGTCCTAGTGCCACATCTGAGCCATGTTGAAGCAAATTGTGCCAGTGCCATTATAGAAATGTGACTAACCAGAGGTACTACACAAAAAAAGCTCCTTGATAAACACCCTCATTCATGTTAGCGTATGTTTGCTCACGAGGCTAACTTGGTGCTAGCAAGCACTCACCCCATAGACAACCACCAACAGCACAAACAGATGCATAATCTCTTGTCTTCTATCCCGTGTGGTGAAGAGAGATACCTCAGACAATGAAATCAAACACGTGAGCATGCACATGTCAATTTATCGAGGTCATCAAAATTATCGACTTTTTTATCGTTCATTTAATCGATTTTTCAATGATCATGACAGGCCTACCCATTGCCCTTTAAGGTGAAAGATTATACACTACATTCTTGTATCAGATGTTGAAATAACACACGCCGACAAATCCTGATCACGTCTGGTATACCATTTAATATCTAAGCATAATAAATCTCCAGGTTAATACTCTGACTTGTAGTAAATTGTATCCAAGTCTAATTCAACTTTCAAGCACAATATAAAATAGAGAAATGACAGTCCTCTGCTTCCTCTGTTTAATCTGACAGGGAGATATAGGGCGGCACCTAAAATAAGAGCTGAATCCACACTCTGCACTCATGTCTTTCCATATCTCATAGCATGAGGGCATGAAATGACAAAGCTCCGCACTTTTCTAATGAGTATAACAAAATAGGGAGAGAATGTATTAGCGTTAATGCAAGACCAGCACTCACGCCTGACTGATATGGACATTAAAGTGTCACCAGTAAAGAGGGAGAAGTTTCTCTGTTCTAATATCATTGCAAAGAAGGGGTGACTAATTCTAAATGTACCAACATATGTCAAATATATTCATAAATAGCAGTTTTTACAACTGTCCTCAAAATTACAGATTTTTCATGATATCACTAAGACTTAACAGCGTGGAGGAGAGCAGGATTCTGGGGAAAAATGTGAATTATATATTTTTTTGCTTAGAATTGAGACTGGGATTCTCTGGGATGGTTTTTTTTCCACCACACACACACACACACGTCATATTTAAGGCCACGTGCTTACATTTTTTAAAAATGACACTGCTTTATTATTATTAGCATTATTATTAGTCTGCTCAAAGAAAGAAGCCCTAAACGTCCAGTGGTCTGCTGCAGTTTTTCATGGGAGGTCAGTTGATGGGTGACTTTAATACAAATGCAATAATGGAAAGAAATTGACATACAGAGAGATAAGCCAAACAAGTCAAATGCAAATGCAAGCTCTCCTACCAGAAAGCTAATGAATGACAGGTGGTAGAACCAGGGAAATGGAGCCAACGAGCCCTGGCAGGCGAGCCTCATTGGGGGATGGGTAGAGCAAGAAGGAAGTGTTGGCCGTCATACCAACGACAGTGAGCAGAGTGAGCACTGTCGCACTGTTTGTGATGCAGCTTGTCAGGTTTTTTACAGCCCTAGAGGGGAGCTAACAAAAAATACCCAAAATATTACCCTACTGTGTTAAACTATTTATTACAATTTTGGAGCAAAGAAGACCCTTATGAAGAATATTAAGAGGAGCCACCGCACCTCGCCCGGACGTGGGACACCGGGGCCTCACCCAGGAGCCAGGCCTGGGGGAGGGGCTTGAAGGTGAGTGCCTGGTAGCCAGGCCTTCACCCGTGGGGCCGGGCCGGGCCTAGCCCGAATCAGGAACTCGGAAACTCCCCCCCGCAAACCCACCACCTGCAGGAGCAAGCACAAGGGTCCGCTTTAATGCGAGTTGGGCAGTGGTCGAGGGCGGGTATCTGGGCGACATGGTCTTCGGCGGCCAAATCTGGTTCTTGGTACATGGAATGTCACTTCTCTGGTGGGGAAGAAGCCTGGGCTTCTGGAAGAGGCAAAGACATTCTGACTAGATGTAGTCGGACTCACCTCAACCCACAGTTTGGGCTCTGGAACCAAATTCCTTTAGAAGGGCTGGACCTTGTTCTTCTCTGGAGTTGCTGCAAGGGAAAGGCGGCAAGCTGGTGTGGGCTTAATAGCCCTCCGGCTTGGTGCCTATGTGCTGGAGTCATCCCCGGTGAACGAGAGTGTTATTTCCCTACACCTTCGGGCTGGGGAAAGGGTCCTGACTGTGGTCTCTGTGTACGTGCTGAACGGCAGTTCAGAGTGCCCAGGCTTCTTGGAGTCTGTCAGAGGGGTTCTGGAGAGCACCCCAGCTGGTGACTCCATAGTTCTACTAAGAGACTTCAACGCCCATGTGGGCAATGACAGTGTGACTTGAAGGGGCGTGGTTAGGAGGAACGGCCTCCCTGATCTGAACCCGTGTGGTGTGTTGTTGCTGGACTTCTGTGCGAATCACAGTTTGTCCATAACAAACACCATGTTCGAACATAAGGATGTCCATAAGTGCACTTGGCACCATGACACCCTAGGTCGCAGGTCTATGATCGACTTTGTGGTCCTATAATCAGACCTGCGTCCGCATGTTCTGGTAACACGGGTGAAGAGAGGGGCTGAGCTGTCAACTGACCACCATCTGGTGATGAGTTGGATTAGATGGCGGGGAAGAATGCCGGACAGACCTGGTAGACCCAAACACGTAGTGAGGGTGTGCTGGGAACATCTGGCAGAGTCTTCCGTTGGTCGAGTCTTCAACTCTCATCTCCGGCAGAGCTTCGCCTTCATCTCGAGGGAGGACCGCGATATTGAGTCCGAAAGGGCCATATTTCGTGCCTCCACTGCTGAGGCAGCCAGTCGTAGTTGAGGTTGCAAGGTGGTCGGTGCCAGTCGTGGCGGCAAGCCTTGAACCCGGTGGTGGACACCGGGAGTTAGGGCTGCTGTCAAGCTGAAGATGTAGTCCTATCAAGCATGGATGGCTTGCGGGACTCCCGAAGCAGCTGACAGGTACCGGCAGGCCAAGCGGCATGCGGCTTCGGCGGTGGTCGAGGCAAAAACTCGGATGTGGGAGGATTTCGATGAGGCTAAGGAGCACGACTTTTGGTCGGCCTTGAAGAGGTTCTGGCGAACCGTCCGTCACCCCAGAAAGGGGAAGCAGCCCCTAGTTCACAATGTTTACAGTGCGGACGGGGGCTTGTTGACCTCGACTGTGGATATAGTTGGTCGGTGGAAGGAATACTTTGAGGCCCTTCTCAATCCCACTGACATGCCTTCTGTAGAGGAAGCAGAGTCTGAGGATACGTACGTGGACAGTTCTATCACCGTGGCTGAGGTAATTGGAGTAGTTAAAACGCTCCCCAGTGGCAAGGCTCCGGGGGTAGACGAGTTCCGCCCTGATTTTCTCAAGGCTCTGGAAGGTGGGAGACTGTCTAGGTTGACACGCCTCTACAACATTGCATGGAAGTCGAGAACAGTATCTCTGGACTGGCAGACTGGGGGGGTGGTCCCCATTTTTAAAAAGGGTGACCGGAAGGTGTGCTCCAATTATAGGGGAATCACACTCCTCAACCTAGGAAAGTCTACTCCAGGGTGCTGGAGAGAAGGGTATGACCGTTAGTCGAAGCTCTGTTACAGGAGTTGCAATGTGGTTTTCGTCCCGGTCGCGAAACACTGGACCAGCTCTACACCCTTGCAAGGGTACTAGAGGGTATGTGGTAGATTGCCCAACCGGTCTACATGTGTTTTGTAGACTTGGAAAAGGCATTCGACCGTGTCCCTCGTGGTGTCCTGTGGGGGTGCTCCAGGAGTATGAGATTGGTGGCCCGCTACTACGTGCCATTCGGTCCTTGTACAATCGAAGCAGGAGCCTGGTTCGCATTGCCAGCAGTAAGTCGAGCTTGTTTCCGGTGAACGTTGGCCTCCGCCAAGGCTGCCCTTTGTCACCGATTCTGTTCATAATCTTCATGGACAGAATTTCTAGGCGCAGTCAAGGTGTTGAGGGAGTCCAGCTTGGTGACCTTAGGATCTCGTCTCTGCTATTTGCAGACGATGTGGTCCTTATGGCCTCATCAGGCTGTGACCTTCAGCGTTTACTGGAGCGGTTTGCAGCTGAGTGTGAAGCTTCTGGGATGAGACTCAGCACCTCCAAATCCGAGGCCATGGTTCTCAGTCGGAAACGGGTGGACTGTACCCTCCGGGTTGGGAGTGAGGTCTTGCCTCAGGTGGAGGAGTTCAAGTATCTCGGGTTCTTGTTCACGAGTGAGGGAAGGTTGGAGCGTGAGATCGACAGACGGATCGGTGCAGCATCTGCAGTAATGCGGTCGCTGTACCGGACCGTCGTGGTGAAGAGAGAGCTGAGCCGGAAGGCAAAGCTCTGTTTACCGATCGATCTACGTTCCCACCCTCACCTATGGTCATGAGTTATGGGTCATGACCAAAAGAACGAGATCGCGGATACAAGCAGCGGAAATGAGTTTCCTCCGTGGGGTGGCTGGACTCACCCTAAGAGATAGGGTGAGGAGCTCGGCCATTCGGGAGGAGCTCAGAGTAGAGTCGCTGCTCCTTCACATTAAGGAGATGTGACCTAGGACACGCTGGAGGGACTATGTCTCACAGCTGGCCTGGGTACGCCTTGGTGTCCTCCCGGTGGAGCTGGAAGAGGTCGCCGGAGACAGGGAAGACTGGACTTCCCTACTGAGACTGCTGCCCCCGTGACCCGGACCCGGATAAGCGGAAGAAAATGGAATGGAATGGAGCTAAGAAAACACTAGAAGGCGTCTATTAATGTTCAAGATTGATCTATATATGTAAATTTAATATCTACCTGATGACTAACACTCATCAATACAGTATGTCTAGCATTTTCTGAAAAATGTGCCCAATGGTTTCAATAACAACATTATGAGACAAAATGTGTGTATTGTATCTCCTGTAAGAGTAGCCCCCACTCCAACAAAGTGCACTAATTAAGAAGCGCCACATCTCAACTTGACGCTTTTATTTCCTTTCAGGAAAAATATCAGGTGCCTCAATGCAACCATACATATACTGTATACCATCACGTGCAACAGCAGGGGTTGTTATCACAACCCACACTGCCCGCAGCGCAAAGGTCTCCATCTGTGAAGCTGAAGTTTACAGTGGAATTTAAAGAGAAATTATCCAAAGGTATCCTGAAAAATGTTTAAAAAGGAAGCAACAACATTCATTGCGTCATTTTCTATGCCACTTGTCCTCATTAGTCACAGGTGAGCAGGGCAAAAACAACATTATTTTTAAACATATATAATGAATGATTTGTGTTAAATGATAATGCCATTCATCCATTTTCTATGCCGCTTATACTCATTAGGATTGCGGAGGTTGCTTGAGCCTATCCCAGCTGACTTCGGGCGGGAGGAGGGGTACACGCCGGACTGATCGTTAAATGATGACAAATTATAATATAGGAATAACAGAGTTGTAATTTACTCTGGCAGAGGTATTTGAACGTACCATAAATGGCATTTAGGGATGTCCCTATCCGATCTTCAGGATCGGCATCGGCTGTTGATCAGCTGTATTTTGAAGAGCGGGAAAAGATCAGCTTCCGCCACAAGACTGGGTCGATCTAGTTGCTGTGGTTTTGGGCCACACTCCAACATGCTAGGTGCAGTAAATGCGCCACAAAAATGGTTGCCACTTGAATCCCGCCACCCGGATGAAGGAGAAAACGCCCCACCACCTTGCAGGCTTGTCCGCGGGGTACCGTGGTTAAGGTATTTTCACATTGGACCCTGGATATTCGGCTTTCAGCTACAGCGGTTGATTTCCCTCGCTGTACTTAGACTCCTCTGTCATGCTGCCAGTAGGTCGCACAGGAAGCGCCGCTGTAATCGCTGGTTGTTCTAAATTACACCACAAATTGATCTATATCTATCTACACCCTAAAAGTACTGTAATGGCAGCTGAATTATTTTACGTCAAAATGCCTGTAATTCATTTTTTTTGTTATTCATTTATTTGCATGTCAACACAGAGCACTCACTACTTCAACAAGACGTTCAACTCGCTAGTTTCTTATTCTACGCACTTAACTCCAAATGCTTGCTCGAACCAGCATGCTGAACACCGCTGCCCTCTATAGTCCACACACACTAAACAGCACCTTACAACACAATACCCGTCTATGTGGTCTTTGCACGCCCAATTGTTTCTATTTTATCTATTTTATATTAGGGACCTGACTCACAGAGGTTTGTTCAAAAGGCAAAAAGTATGGTTGGTCATGCTGTGTAATACGAGAAATTAAATTTAGTAATGCTTTGGTTGGATTATTTTTAATGCTTTGAAGAGCTATTTAATAACCATATTGAATCCCACAAATTCATGTTTGTAATAAAAGTTTGTTATACAAAAAAAGGATCGGTACTGAATCGGGTGCCAAAAAATAGCATTCATATATACATATATAGCCTACACGCCCCCCCCCCGCAAATCTTTTCACCTCTTATCATTTGGTCATGTGCCCCTTCCTGTCAGCAATAATGATCATCATGCATTCAAATAAAATGTTCCTTTCACACATGACAAACTTTGGCCTCATCCTGAATGATGGAAGAATCTGTCATTTGGAATTCAATATCATTCATATCATTTCATCAAGCCTTGCCTGTAGTCATGCCTACATGGTACATTAGTGATCTTAATATCTTGTTTCTGTCCTGACAACTTTGGACTGGACTCATTTTGTTGATAAAAAGTTTTTAAGCTTTTAAAAACTTCTTGTGTTTGAAGCACAAATATATTCTGCAGCATTATAGCTTTGTTGTCACTTTCATTTTTTTTAAATGCATAAATGAAAATGGGAAAAAACAAGAAAGGGAACAATGTCAAAAGAATAAAGGTGAATTGTTAATATTGGTGACACTAATAACACAATACTATGTTTTTTGTAGCCTTTTTACAAATTAAAAAAATATATATACTGTAGGATGTTTATCTGTTTTAAGATAATAGGCATCTCTGTGTGGAGTTTGCATGTTCTCCCCATGTGTGTGTGGGTTTTCTCCGGGTACTCCGGTTTCCTCCCACATTCCAAAAACATGCATGTAAGTCTAATTGGTGACTCTAAATTGTCCATTAGAGTGTGAATGTCAGTGTGAATGGTTGTATGTCTGCCCTGCAATTGACTGGCGACCAGTCAGTCCAGGGTGTACCCCGCCTCCCTTGGGGATAGCTGGGATAGCTTCCAGTTTCCAGTATACCCGCGACCCTAATGAGAATAATCGGTATAGAAAATGGATGGATGGACAAGGCAGGTCTGGTTTGTTATGCTTCAATAATATTACTTCAGTATGCGAGCAGAGCACTGGCACTGTTAATAGCGATCACCACTCATGGTTTACCACAGCTCCACTATGTGTGCCAAATAATGACTAAAGAAGGTATCAGCGATATTGATCCCGTCGGTTTTTATTTCCAGGTATCATTGGTCAACGCTTCATTCACACTTCTCTTATACTTACTGGTTTGTGGGAGGTGCAGAGAGTGGGAACACCACCTCTTCTTCCTCGTATTCCGGCCCGTCTTGCATGTCGCCTTCATCCACAGTACCGCCGAGACCGCCTAAACCGGGAGGGGGAGGCGGCGGTGGCAGTGGGGGGAAGTCAGTCACCCCGTCCGGGCCGGAAGATGTAGGTGAAATCCGACTGGCCGGTGCCTCCGACGTGGGAGAGCAACACATGCCGCCCACGTTCCCTGAGCTTGATCCTTGGAAAACTGACTGTCCACATCCGCCACTCCCTGTTGGGGACAGTGCTGATGCGCTTGTGTCGCCACTGGGCAGGGGATAGATCATACTGATGTCCGGGGGAGAGTCCGGAGATGTGCTAGAATTCTGACGCCGGGCTCCCAAATCAGCCCCTCTTACTCTAGCCGATCTCGGATAGCAGGGGAACGGGGCCGTCCCGGGGCCTCCGTCTGTCCCGGTTGTAACCGAGCTCGTTTCCTCGCTACTGATCTCCGCTGCCATCATTCCAGGGAAATATGTAGAGGGGGAAAGTCCAGAAGGGATCCCGCCCTTCCCCTCTTTTGTTGGAACACTCCGTCAGTGCTTAGGCTCCAGGGGAACAACACTAAAAGTTGAACAAAAACGCCTTGTTTGGCTACACTAGCAGGCGTTAGCTAACGGTAGCGGAATGGCTAGCACACACTTGAGGAGCACTTTCTCGGCTAGGTCGTCATTGTTTCCTGACATTAAAGTTCACATTGAGACGCTTCGCGGAATCGAACATGTCAAATACAAAATAACAAAAGACAACAGCAAGCCGCCAATATTTACTGTTCCTGTACTCGGACTTCACCCTCGTTGTGGTGTTTTATTGTCACTGCTGTGTGCGATCCTCGTCTTTTGTGGCACTTTTCTTACGTCCACAATTCCCCCGTCGTGTCGAATAGTGTCCATGAACGAGCCGCTCCAGTCGCCTAAACCCCCGGCGCGACCCAAGCATATCGATATGTCAAAGTAGACATTTGAGGCTGCTCAAAGCTAACTTTGCCTTGATTTCCAGGTTTGTGCCTGTTGGCTGGCTCACCCGCTCTCTCTCCCCTCCCCTCGCCCACTCCCCTCTAACCGCTCAGCAGACAAAACCAAGCGAGCACCAAGCCCCATGTCTTCAATCCATGACATCTGCAATCGATACTACGACAGAATTGTATTTAGCTCACGTTTTCTGGGCTGAGTAGGCTGGCGATACAAACTATAAACTATAAAACACAAGGAAAATAAGAGTATATTCCATTCTATTGTTTCTTATGTTGTATTGAATCAGAGTCAGCTTTATTTACTACTATTTAATTTAAGTATGCGTACACGAACAAGGAATATGACTCTGGTTGGAATTAGCGCCTAATTTATATGTTACACAAACCCTTAGAAAAAAAACATGTGAGAAAGTAAGGATTTACATTCAAGTGTCACATTAAGTGGATATTACTGCACAAATGTATTTATTGTTGGTTTTTTTTTGTCTAATTACTGATGAGTATTATGTTATATTAGATTAGATTAATCTTTATTGAACCCTTGGGTGTGTGCCTTCAGGTAAATTAAAGTAGCAGTAACACAGTATGTAGTAGACAAGACAGTAATAATTCCAGCTCTTTTAAGTCTCTAGCCCCCAGCCCTCCCCATGCTGCTCAATGCAGACATTAGGAAGACACATCATGTGAAGTTTGAACAGAAAACCAATACAGAAAAATATAGTGGGTCTGGGCTCCCAAGATGGCTTTGATTGTTCATTTTAAAGAGTTGGCTCGGCCAGACATTCAAATCCACATACCTACTTAAGTATAAATGTGTAAGCATAAGCATAAATACCAATTTATTTTAATTAGCAGACCTCTATTTTTTTTCATTTGCATATTGTTTATTATTTTTTTTGTATGCCATATTTGTTGTAATTATCTCTCCTGCATGTTCAGATACTGTATGTGTATTGAAGATTGACCGGGTCTTCACATTTTAAGATTTTCCGTGATTGGCTGGCGACCAGTCTAGGGTGTACTCTCGCCCGAAGTCAGCTGGGATAGGCTCCAGCATACCCCCGTGACCCTAATGGCAATAAGCGGCATAGAAAATGGATGCATGGATGAATGGATTTTTTTTTTCAAATGTTGATTTATCCCTATGGTGGCCCAGCAGGAGCCCACAAAGCTTGGCCTATATTTCGGGATTGAGGATGTTGGTTTTAACAGAGACTTCTCCACTGCAGAAATTCCTTTCAGGGTAACCTTGAACTAAAGGTTATAAAGTACATTTGTAGCTACAGCAGTAGACAGTGTTCACCCACCATCTCCAGTCATGGCCCAGGAGCAGCTATCATCACCACTGGCCAATATAGAGCAACTGGAATGTACAGTGCAATTGGTTCTAACTTGTTCACTTCCGTTGTTTCTTTCTCTTTTTTGCCACAGTTTGACAGTATTTTCAAATATGTCAATAAAAGTATTACTATATACAGTACATGCATGAGATGAGAAATTCAGTGTGAAACATCCTAAGCGTTGCTGATTTGCAGTGTTCCCTGAGCTCAAGTGTCACTGTCAACGTACCAACCCAGTTGGTTGTGTCTTATGGAAGTTCATGAGGAATGGCTTCAGATATGTGACGTGACAGAAGTGGATGGGCATGAATGTCACTCAACGCTCTGCACCTCTCCTGGGTTACTCAGGGTGATGATGGTTTTTTTCACGAACGTAAATGTTACACGAGGAAGTATAATGACTTTTATATATACACACAGACAAGCAGCACTGCTTATGTGGAGTAAATGCTTTACTGCTTACTCACAAATCTCAGTCTGAATGTGACAGTGTGCTGTGGATGCTCAAACTGAAGGTAATAAGATTTCGGACAGGATGTGGATAATTGGTTTTCCCTGACTGTCCAAAGAAGCTAGACTGCGACCTTCACATGAATATGAAAATCCACTTCTTGTGTTTGGATACCTCGAGTTTTCCAGAATGCAGCTTTAAAAACGCACGTAGCAAAGTAGACATTTGTAAACATGAAAGTGAAAGTTCACAATTGTGTGAACAATGCTTCAAAGAGCAGCACAGCTATGTGTGTTAGTGTCATGTAACTTATGCCAAATACTGCATACACACTAAAACGTTACATACCACTAAGTGCATTCTACTGTTGCTGAGTCCTGTTTGGTGTTTGTTTGGCGGTCATCTAGACCGGATACCTCCCTGACACGTCCATGGTGAGGTGTTTCAGGAATACCCAGCCAGAAAAAGGCGCTGAGGCAGACCTAGGAAACGCTGGAGGGATTATGTCCCACAACTGACCTGGGACCGCGTTGGTGTCCTCCCGGTGGAACTGCTAGAGGTGGCTGAAGACCGGTAAGTCTGGACTTTCCTACTGCTGCCACGACCTGAAAATGGTTGGATGGATAAAGCACAATAAGTCATACCTGCTGTGTGTAAGAACTAAGAATAAGACGCAGTCACAACAGCTCCTCATCATGGTGGTCACCAGTCTGGTGGTCACACACTGCTGTGGGATGGCATACCATTGCTCAACCAGTTGTCGCAAGTCAACCAACATGGTTCTGTTGGGGACCAAAAGCACATCAGAATCATTCTACTTCTAAATTCTGGTGTAAATACCTGACAAACACTGTTCTGTGGGAGCAATTTAAGAGGTCACACGTTGCGGAGATACAAGATTGCTATTTAGTTTTGCTGTTTATCCCACAAATGTGTGTTCCTACAATTGGTGCATCATTTAAAAGTGAATAAATGAACATCACTAGTAAGAGGTATTACTGTATGTATGAGTATGATGAATTATCTACTTTTTCAATCTTTTCCACTGGTTTTGTCACAAACTATGGGAATCTTTGTGTTTGTATCTTTGCCTGTGTGCTGGAATAAGAAGGTCTTGTGTTGACTGACTTCCAAAGAATGAAAACTATGTTAAAGAGAACAGCTGTCCTGATCTGTTTTGCTCAACAACTCAACAAAAATACTCTGTCAGAACCCAAACAAGTCTTCCTTATTACTCAAGCATTCATTCATTTTCTATACCGCTTATCCTCATTAGGGTCGCAGGGATGCTGGAGCCTATTCCAGCAGACTTTGAGCGAGAGGCGGGGTACACCCTGGACTGGTTGCCAGTCAATCGTAGGGCACATATAGACGAACAAACATTCACACTCACATTCATACCTATGGACAATTTAGAGTCGTCAATTAACCTAACATGCATGTTTTTGGAATGTGGGAGGAAACCGGAGTACCCGGAGAAAACCGACGCACGCACGGGGAGAACATGCAAACTCCACACAGAGATGCCCAACGGAGATTGGAACCCAGGTCTTCCAGATCTCCTGACTGTGTGGCCAATGTGCTAATCACTCATTCACCGTGCGGCCCTCAAGCATTGCTCAAGCATTGCTTTAGATAATAAATATACTTCTACTAATTATAACAATATATAAAAAATATATACAAAGCGAGCATGCATTAAACTAAAATGCTAATCAATTCATACTTGCTGTTTACAGTACTCAAGCTCACAATGCACCTACACCTGCTTTGTGTCCTGAAAAACATTATTTAAGCTTATTCGGAACATTTGTGTTGTGTAAATAAAAACAAGTATTGGTGCAAATCAGTGATTTTCAAAGTGTAAGGCATGTCTGCCTTGGAAGGTGTCAGAAGACTTCTGGGGAAATGTAGCAACTTAAGAAAAGAAAAAACATTTGTCATACCTGGTGAACTAATTTATGTTATTTTTATGAATTGATTTTTACGTTTAAGTAAAAAGAGGCCGGGGTGATCAAGCACTACAGAAAATATACTTTAGCAAATCAGAGGTACCGGCCAAATGATGTTCTGTGAGGCAACAGACTGTGCCACACTAAAAAAGCTTGGTACAAACTGTTTCCATCTGCAACTTTGTTTTTGCACATTCATTAATTGTGCATTGTACTGACGAATCTAATATTTTGATTATATTTCTGTGTTACATGTATGAGCAATATATTGTATTACAAACAGCTCATATAGGATGATAGCTTAACAGCTTAACATCTTAAACCTACAGCACAGTCGTAAACATATTGTACAATTACCATATTCCATCCATTTTCTATGCCGCTTATCCACACTGGGGTTGCGGGTATGCTGGAGCCTATCCCAGATGACTTCGGGCAAGAGGCAGGGTACACCCTTGACAGGTCAAAATTTGTAGAGACAATTGTTTTTGACCCAGCTCTTATACTGGAGCATTTCAGACCATGGGTGAATACCTAACGCTCAGTGGTGAGAGTCAAATGTCTAACCATGTGTCTCCCATTCAGACGCATTCTGCTGCAAGCATGCATGAGCCCACTTAGCCTCAGTTCAATCCAAGGATACTAGTAGTCACATCAGGACATTGAGTGAATAATTCAAAGCATAGACATAAAAATTTTAAAAAAAAGGCAGTGAGTGACACATGGAGAGATAGCGTGAGCAAAGGTCCTTGGGATTAGGGGTCTGCTTTTTCCAACATCGCTTGCATTTGATTTATGAAACTTGTCCATGTCATGTTAAACGTCAAGCAGGCATATAAACTTTAACGGGCTATACAGTAATTTTAAATGGGACATGACCTTTAACTAATACTATCCAGCATTTCTTGTTAATATAGATACATTTACTCGTAATAATTTTAATATGATTTTGTCCTTTAATATTATTTGTACTATTGGTTTGGAGAATTATTTTCTTTTGCAGTTGATCTGCTTCAATGTAGCCGCAACGGGGCACAAGCCAGTGTCTTATTGTGCCGGTCCCAAGCCCTGATAAATACAGAGGGTTGTGTCAGGAAAGGCATCCGACGTAAAACTTTGCCAAACCAGAACATGCGAATCAGACAAATGACTTCCATACCGGATCGGACGTGGCCCGGGTTAACAACGCCCGCCACCGGTGCTGTTCACCGACAGGGTGCCGGTGGAAACTGGATTACTGTTGGCCGAAGAAGGAGAGGAGGAAGGTGTGTCCGTAGGAGGAGAGAGAAGAGGAATGCTAAGAGTCTAGAACTAAGAGTTGGGACTTTGAATGTTGGAACTATGACAGGAAAAGGTAGAGAATTAGTTGACATGATGCAGAGAAGGAAGGTAGACATATTGTGTGTCCAGGAGACCAGGTGGAACGGTAGCAAGGCTAGAAGCTTAGGAGCAGGGTTCAAGCTGTTCTATCATGGTGTAGATAGGAAGAGAAATGGAGTAGGGGTGATTTTGAAGGAGGAGTTTGCTAGCAACGTCCTGGAGGTAAAAAGAGTGTCAGATAGAGTGATGAGCCTGAAGCTAGAAATCGAAGGTGTGATGTTCAATGTGGTTAGTGGGTATGCTCCACAGGTAGGATGTAAGATGGAGGAGAAAGAGAAATTCTGGTCAGACCTGGATGAAGTGATGCAGAACATCCCTAGAAGTGAGAGAGTTGTCATTGGTGCGGACTTCAATGGGCATGTTGGTGCAGGAAACAGAGATGATGAGGAGGTGATGGGCAAGTTTGGTATCCAGGAGAGGAACGCAGAAGGACAGATGGTGGTCGACTTTGCAAAAAGGATGGAAATGGCTGTAGTGAATACTTTCTTCCAGAAGAGACAGGAACATAGGGTGACCTACAAGAGTGGAGGTAGGAGCACACAGGTAGACTACATCTTGTGTAGAAGGTGTAACCTGAAGGAGGTCAGTGACTGCAAAGCAGTGGTAGGTGAGAGTGTAGCCAGACAGCATAGGATGGTGGTGTGTAGGTTGACTCTAGTGGTGAGAAGGATGAAGAGGGTAAAGGCAGAGCAGAGGACAAAATGGTGGAAGCTGAAAAAGGAGGAGTGTTGCGTGACTTTTAGGAAGGAGTTGAAAAAGGCTATGGGTGGCCAGGAAGTCCTTCCAGATGACTGGACAACTACAGCTACTGTGATCAGGGAGACAGGTAGGAGAGTACTTGGTGTGTCATCTGGAAGGAAAGTAGATAAGGAGACTTGGTGGTGGAATGAGGAGGTGCAGGAGTGTATACAGAGTAAGAGGTTAGCTAAGAAGAAGTGGGACACTGAGAGGACTGAAGAGAGTAGACAGGAGTACAGAGAGATGCAGCGTAAGGTGAAAGTAAAGGTGGCAAAGGCCAAACAAGGGGCTTATGATGACTTGTATGCTAGGTTGGACAGCAAGGAGGGAGAGAAAGATCTATACAGGTTGGCAAGGCAGAGGGACAGAGATGGGAAGGACGTGCAGCAGGTTAGGGTGATGAAGGATAAGGATGGAAGGGTATTGACAGGTGCCAGTAGTGTCATGGGAAGATGGAAAGAGTACTTTGAAGAGTTGATGAATGAGGAAAATGAGAGAGAACAAAGAGTAGAAGAGGTGACTGTTGTGGACCAGGAAGTAGCAAAGATTAGTAAGGAAGAAGTGAGGAGGGCATTGAAGAGGATGAAGAATGGAAAGGCACTCGGTCCTGATGATATACCTGTGGAGGTATGGAAGTGTCTAGGAGAGGTGGCAATAGAGTTCCTGACCGGGTTGTTTAACAAGATCTTAGATAATGAGAAGATGCCTGAGGAATGGAGGAGAAGTGTGCTGGTGCCCATTTTTAAGAACAAGGGAGATGTGCAGAGTTGTGGCAACTACAGAGGAATAAAGCTGATGAGCCATACAATGAAGTTATGGGAAAGAGTAGTTGAAGCTAGACTAAGGGCAAACGTGAGCATTTGTGAGCAGCAGTACGGTTTTATGCCAAAAAAGAGTACAACAGATGCAGTATTTGCTTTGAGGATGTTGATTGAGAAGTACAGGGAAGGTCAGAGGGAGCTGCATTGTGTTTTTGTAGATCTGGAGAAAGCTTATGACAGGGTGCCCAGAGAGGAACTGTGGTATTGTATGAGGAAGTCTGGAGTGGCAGAGAAGTATGTTAGAGCGGTGCAGGACATGTACGAGGACTGTAAGACAGTAGTGAGGTGTGCTGCAGGTGTGACAGAGGAGTTCCGAGTGAAGGTGGGACTACATCAGGGATCAGCTCTGAGCCCCTTCTTGTTTGCTATGGTGATGGACAGGCTGACGGACGAGGTTAGACAGGAATCTCCATGGACTATGATGTTTGCAGATGACATTGTGATATGTAGTGAGAGCAGGGAACAGGTGGAGGAGAAGCTTGAGGGGTGGAGGTTTGCCCTGGAAAGGAGAGGAATGAAGGTCAGCCGCAGCAAGACGGAGTACATGTGTGTAAATGAGAGGGACCCAAGTGGAAGAGTGAGGTTACAGGGAGAAGAGATAAAGAAGGTGGAGGATTTTAAGTACTTAGGGTCAACAGTCCAGAGCAATGGAGAGTGTGGAAAAGAGGTGAAAAAGCGTGTGCAGGCAGGCTGGAATGGGTGGAGAAAAGTGTCGGGTGTGATGTGTGATAGAAGAGTTTCAGCTAAAATGAAAGGAAAGGTGTACAAAACTGTGGTGAGACCAGCGATGTTGTTTGGTTTAGAGACAGTGCCGCTAAGGAAAAGACAGGAGGCAGAGCTGGAGGTAGCAGAGATGAAGATGCTGAGGTTCTCTTTGGGTGTGACCAGGATGGACAGGATCAGGAATGAGCACATCAGAGGGACAGCACATGTTAGAGGTTTTGGAGATAAAAGTCAGAGAGGCCAGACTGAGATGGTTCGGACATGTCCAGAGGAGAGATAGTGAATATATTGGTAGAAGGATGCTGAGTTTTGAATTGCCAGGCAGGAGGCCTAGAGGAAGACCAAAGAGGAGGTTTATGGATGTAGTGAAAGAGGACATGAAGGTAGTTGGCGCAAGAGAAGAGGATACAGAAGACAGAATTAGATCGAGGCAATTGATTTGCTGTGGCAACCCCTAACGGGATAAGCCGAAAGGAAAAGAAGAAGAAGCAGTTGATCTGCTTCCTTTGGTAAGTTTCTCATTTTTACATGCTGCACTACTTCTGTTATTTATGCTGAACATATGTGTATAGACAAGGCTTTATATGTAAAATGAAGAGTCTGAAAAAGCACTTGTTATTGAGTTGCAGCACAATATGCCTTTTTTCACATTGTAACTGACACAGGATGAGACTTTTGATGCTTGGGTCACCTTATGTGCAACATATGCGTGAGCTGCAGGTTTCAAAATTGCTCCTTATGTGTTTGGCTGGTGATGACACAAGCCGGAGATTTACACCTCACACTATTCCTCAGTTGGAAATGGCAATGGACCATCTTCTTAGTCCACATTTCAAAAACATGCATATTAGATCTGTCGGAGACTCTTCTCTATAGATGTGAATGAAAAAGTCAATTTTCCATTGTGAGTGTGAATGGTTGTTTGCAGAGCCCCCCGTTCCTGTATGCAGAACTCGTGCTGTGGGGGCCCCAAATGATTCATGGGGGGATCCAGTTTATTCTCCGCAAATGCACAAATGATCTACACCACTGCCATGAGGCACAGAGCCCCAAGTCAGCCTGAGGCAGGAGAAAAAAGACAAATAATTGACTCCATGCCACAATGACTGACCAGGGAATAAAATGGCAGAATTCACCTGTCAGGCCTTGGGTGTAATGGTACAGCTGCTGCCCTGAATGCAGAGCATGTAGGTATGGTCTTAGCCTTTTTAAAATTCTGTTGATTTGTTATTTTGCACTACAAAGTTATTGAAGTTACTGAACAATCGTTAATGTGACCCAGAAAATCTTGCGGCACCCACGTTTTTGACAGTCATTTTGTAATGGGGGTGTAAAAACAATTCTGCTTTGAGCCCCAATTCTGCCAGGGGAAACCAGTTCAGGGTGTACCCCACGTCTCACCCAAATTCAGCTGTGAATTTCAGCTCACCTGAGATCCTGAACAGTGGTAGAATATGAATGGATGAATTACAAGTAAATAAAAAACAAAGCTAATGTGAAACTCAGGTTTTTTCTACAACACCAAAAAGCCCTTACTGTGTTTTTTTCTGTCTTTCTTTTTTCCACTGGACAAACGGGGAAATTGCAGCTGCCACTTGAATGCATATATGGAGATGCAGAGTGGTGGTGGTGTGGGTGAGGGTAGGCAGTCCAAGCAAGCACATGTCCTGCTCAGTCACATTTTTAGAGCGGGACGGTGGCAGCTCTGTGCAAGCATGACTTTTCAATTTGTTATTTGAGCGGCTTAAAAGGCTCAACGGGATTGTAGCCATCCAGCAGTCTTCTGTAGAAAGCGTCATCTCACCAGGGGTCAGCAACCTGTACCATAAAAAGAGCCATTTTGCCTCCTGTTCCACTAAAGAAAAATAGTCTGGAGCTGAACAAATTTCATAGCTTATAAACTTTTAACATTTTTATTTTACAACTGACTTGTTCCAACAACAGAATTCAGTTAGCAGAAGTGCAGAGTGCATGTGTAGGCCTATAGAAATAATTTGGGCCTCGGAGACGTTTCCGTATTTGTGTAAAATGTAAACAAAACATAGTCAAGCTTAACAAGCCAATTAGAGTTCACATATCGGTGCTGTCTGCTCAGTACCGTTTACGTCACTTAACAAGCAATTGAATATGCTTGCGCTGATAATGTCATCATGCCTACTGGTGATGTTTGTTGCCATTCTATTGGTCTTGTCCTTGACTGTCTTGGCAGAAAGAGGCATATCTTTTATTTTCTGGATAGTTTTCTGTTATTTATGAATTGAAAATAGATGCTCTGATCTTTTTATGAACAAATCATTTATTCACCATCTGTGAAGGGCTTTCCCCTGCTCGTGATTTCATACGCAGCCACAGCACTTGCAGCTGTAGTTGAATTTGGAGCGTTCATCCACTTCTTGAAAATATGTTTGCTCTGCTCGGTATTCACACCCCAGGCAGTGAGGCCCTTAAATATTAGTGCAGACCTGCCAAATTATATGAATTTGTCGCATGCAATTTCACTTTTGAATACGTGTGTATGCTTCTTGGCTCTCCTTTTTGTTGCATTTTGCTGGTTTCAGTTCAGCAGTTTACACCAGTTCAGTCTCTACAGTACAGATAATAAATATTACCAGTTTCTTAATAGTATTTCAAATCAGGAGTGGGGTTGCAAAAACATGTCTGTCTCCCAGTGGGGCCATGATAGAAAAAAATTGAGAACCGCTGCTTTTAAGAAATATTTGAAGATTTTGGTGGGTTTCCATAAAGCAAGCAAGTTTGAAGGTTCCACCATGTAGTGTTTATCTGCTTCTCAACTTCACCATGATTGATTTCCTATTTAGCAACATTAACAACGTTGTCTACATGTCATTGTGGTGTATGTGCTTGCTGATAAAGACTAGAATACGGTTGTAGTAGGGTTTGATGTTGAAATAATGTATGACACTGAAATTATATGAAATGTCAACTCCATCTTTTATAGCAGACAACATTCTGTCTGTCCTTTCCCCTGTCAGAGCCCTAGTAATGGCTTCATTGTTTAATACACTGCATGCTGTTATCTACATAGCTTTATGTATTTAGTCAGTAGTGTCTGTGTCAGTGCCAGTTCTACCTTCGCACAGTTGTGCTTTGTCACACTGCTCAGAAAAATCTTGCCCAGATGGACTCCAGAGGGGATTAAGAGCACTCAAGTACACTCAAGTGATACTCCAAAGACCGACTACAATTACAACTAATGGACGGCATCAATAAGACACGCTTTGTTAAGTTTTAAAGCTTTGGAGTAATATTTTACTATTCAAGTTAATAAACCTAATTTACTATCAGATATACTGTGTCATGCTCTCAAGTTCCCATTTTATAAGACAAGCTAAGTGGATCAATATTTGCAGGGAAGAAAACATGCAGATTATATAATGAGAAAGTGAGGGATGAGGTCTTTCCTCTATATAAAAACGTACTGTGTGGCTCAGTGCCCATGTTTGCGGTTGATGATTTAATGATATCACCCTGGCACCTCACTCGTCTGGGCACTTCCTTATCTCATCTGGACATGCCATCATCATTGATGTGATGTAAAGAAGCTCTCCTGGGGTCCGTAACTGAAGTTGACAGAAAAAGCAAATCTTGTAAAAAGGTTACTCTCAAATATTGCGAAACAAACAAATGGCTTGTGCGCGCGCGTGTCTGTGTGTGTGTATGCAGTATCAAAAAAATCCCTAATTTAAACCCATTCTGAATGTTTCACTTCTTTTAATGCACAAGAACTTGATTAGGGTCTGTTACAAATGGAACAATCCGCCAATTGGTGATTTGGTGCTGTGGAGCCCCCAGGGTGCCTCCTTGTCACACTCCTGTATGGTTCTTAGGAAATACTGTATAACATTAAGCTTAATAATAATAACCTCTTAATAATTTAGGCTTGAGTTTTCTAATGTTGTCTAAATAGTATTAGGAATAGCATCATTGGGGGTATTATAAATATTGTTATTATAATTAATGTTACTGGATTTATTTAGTATTATATTTACTAGGGTTGTGTTCAACCTAAAATTTTCATAGTCAAATCTGATTTGTTACATATGTTGGTGTCCATAGTCAGCTAATATCCAACTGTTTTTTTTCTTTTTAGTAAGAGCGCAGCTTATACTAACCTCAACAAATAGATTTCATTTGTGACTTTTCCACCTCAAATAAAGAGGCTAAAACATTCAGAAAAACAAACAAACAAACAAAGATGAGAGGTGTGCAACAACAGTACAATATTTTATATAGTGACACAGAAAGCAAGACAAACAAAATCAACATTCGGCATTAAAAAAATGCACATTAAATTGGACGACATGGCTTGAAAAATAACAACTCACCATAACTCTAAGTTAGTACCTTAATACCTTGCATTACAATTGATAGTTGGGATATAAAATAAAGTTGGCGTAACAGCCTTATGTGTTTTAAAAGACACGCCGTGTTGACTGCTGTCATGTGATATTTAAGAACCTGCCCACACAAGTTGCACTCCACTTTCTGGAGTCATCTTTAACCTTTTCACAATAATTCCACACCTTGGCTGATTTCTTAGTATCCATAATGAGCCAATAAGTCAGTTGAAGTTGACAGTCTTTCTAACGTCAAAGCTAACCTTGGCTCCTTTGGATTGTGCCACTAAGGTTTGTCCATCCATCCATTTTCTTCCGCTTATCCGAGGTCGGGTCGCGGGGGCAGCAACCTAAGCAGGGAAGCCTAGAGGTCCCTCTCCCCGGCCACTTTGTCTAGCTCTTCCCAGCGGATGCCGAGGCATTCCCAGGCCAGCTGAGAGACATAGTCTACCAACGTATCCTGGGTCTCCCCTGAGGCCTCCTCTGGTTTCCCTGAACACCTCCCTGAGAAGGCGTTCGGGAGGCATCCTAACCAGATGCCCGAGCCACCTCATCTGACTCCTCTCAATGCGGAGGAGCAGCGGTTCTACTCCAAGTCTCTCCCGGATGACAGTGCTTCTCACCCTATCTCTAAGGGAGAGCCCAGCCACCCTGCGGAGAAAACTCATTTCGGCCGCTTGTACCCGCGATCTTGTCCTTTCGGTCACTACCCAAAGCTCATGACCATAGGTGA
>QODF01000097.1:465370-526396 GCA_024372805.1 Oostethus manadensis | reverse complement strand
GGATTAGGTGGTCCGATACCCCATATTCCCAGAGCACTCCCCACAGTATTCCCCGAGGAACATGGTCGAATGCCTTCTCCAAGTCCACAAAACACATGTAGACTGGTTGGGCAAACTCCCATGCACCCTCAAGGACCCTGCCGAGAGTATAGAGTTGGTCCACAGTTCCACGACCAGGACGAAAACCACACTGCTCCTCCTGAATCCGAGATTTGACTATCCGGCGGATCCTCCTCTCCAGAACCCCTGAATAGACCTTACCAGGAAGGCTGAGGAGTGTGATCCCACGATAGTTAGAACACACCCTCCGGTCCCCCTTCTTGAAAAGCAAGACCACCACCCCTGTCTGCCAGTCCAGGGGCACCGACCCTAACGTCCACGCAATGCTGCAGAGTCGTGCCAACCAAGACACGCCCACAGCATCGAGGGCCTTAAGGAACTCCGGGCGGATCTCATCCACCCCCGGGGCCTTGCCACCAAGGAGCTTTTTGACCACCTCGGTGACCTCAGCCCCAGAGATAGGCGAGTCCCCAGGCACTGCTTCCATGTTGGAAGGCGTATTATTGGGATTGAGGAGGTCTTCAAAGTATTCCCTCCACCGGTCCACAACATCTCGAGTCGAGTTCAGCAGCACACTGTCCCCACCATACACGGTGTTGACTGTGCACTGCTTCCCCCGCCGAAGATGGCGGATGGTGGTCCAGAATCTCTTTGAAGCCATCCAGAAGTCGTTTTCCATGGCCTCTCCGAACTCCTCCCATGTCCGGGTTTTTGCCTCAGCAACCGCCAGAGCTGCAGACCGCTTGGCCTTCCGGTACCTGTCAGCTTCCTCCAGAGTCCCATGGGCCAAGACAGCTTGATATGACTCTTTCTTCAGCTTGACGGCATCCCTCACCACTGGTGTCCACCAACGAGTTCTGGGATTACTGCCACGACAGGCACCGACCACCTTACGGCCACAGCTCCGATCGGCCGCATCGACAATGGAGGCACAAAACATCGCCCACTCGGATTCAATGTCCGCTGCCTCCCTCGGAACATGGTCAAAGCTCTCCCGTAGGTGGGAGTTGAAACTCCTTCTGACAGGGGACTCTGCCAGACGTTCCCAGCAGACTCTCACAATGCGTTTGGGTCTACCAGGTCTGACCGGCATCCTCCCCCACCATTGGAACCAACTCACCACCAGGTGGTGATCAGTTGACACTTCCGGCCCTCTCCTCACCCGAGTGTCCAAAACATCTGATCGCAAGTCCGACGACACAACCACAAAGTCAATCATCGAACTGCGGCCCAGGGTGTCCTGGTGCCAAGTGCACATGTGGACACCTTTATGCTTGAACATGATGTTCGTTATAGACAATCCGTGACGAGCACAGAAGATAACAATAACAAGACACCGCTCGGGTTAAGCTCGGGGGGGCCGTTCCTCCCAATCACACCTTTCCAAGTCTCACTGTCGCTGCCAACATGAGCGTTGAAGTCACCGCAGCAGAACAAGGGAATCCCCCAAGGAAGCACTCTCTAGTACTTCCTCTAAGGACTCCAAAAAGGGCGAGTATTCTGAACTGCCGTTTGGCGCATAAGCGCAAACAACAGTCAGGACCCGTCCCCCCACCCGAAGGCGTAGGGGAAACTACCCTCTCGTTTACTGGGTTAAACTCCAACGTGCAGGCTTGGAGCCGGGGGGCAACAAAAATTGCCACCCCTGCTCGTCGCCTCTCATTGCTGGCAACACCAGAGTGGCATGAAGTCCAGCCCCTCTCGAGAGGACTGGTTCCAGAGCCCTTGCCGTGCGTTGAGGTGAGTCCGACTATATCTAGCCGGAATCTCTCCACCTCACGCACCAGCTCAGGCTCTTTCCTCGCCAGAGAGGTGACATTCCACGTACCGACAACTAGCTTCTGTAGCCGAGGATCGGACCGCCAAGGCCCCTGCCTCCGGCCGCCACCCAGCTCTCTTTGCACCTGACCCCTTTGGCCCCTCCCACGAGTGGTGAGCTCATGGGAGGGGGGACCCATGTTACCTTTTCGGGCTGTGCATGACCGGGCCCCATGGGTGCTGGCCCAGCCACCAGGCGCTCGCCATCGTGCCCCGCCTCCGGGCCTGGCTCCAGAGGGGGGCCCCGGTGACCGGCGTCCGGGTGAGGGAAAACGAAGTCCAATTGTATTATTCATCATTAGGGTCTTTTGAGCCACTCTTTGTCTGGTCCCTCCCCTAGAACCTGTTTGTCATGGGTGACCCTACCAGGGGCATGACAGACCCTGACAACTTTTCTCCTAGGTTCATTGGACACGCAAACTCCTCCACCACGATAAGGTGGTGACTCAGGGAGGAGGCCCTAATCCAGTGGTTCTCAAATAGTGGGGCGGGTCCCCCTGGTGAACTGTCAGTATAGGGTGTGAGAAGCAGGAAGTACAATGTTAGTGTAAACCTGGTGTTTAAATGTTAGGTGGTGACTCAGGGAGAAGACTAAAATCACAAACTAAAACCAAACTAAAATTGTGATTTTAGAAAAGCGTGGTAGGTATAGGTCTTCTGTTAAGCACACGTCATCTTCAATTCTTCACATACAACATACAATAGGCTGCTTCCGTATCAAAATAGGCTTTTATAATAAAAACAAAGACACTGTAAAACTGTATGCACAGCAGCACCGTGGTCACCCCCATGTAGTCAGAATGGTACAATCTTGGTCACGTGACATTTTATATGATTTGACAGAGAGATTGACAGTTAAATAGACAACTCTTCTTAAGACACCCCTACTATTTATTTGTCCTCATTTGCTTCCAAATAACAAAACATTTGTAAATGAATGTTTACAATTATGAATATATGATTTCGGCAATTATACCGTCAAGCATGTGTCTGCAACTACTTATAATGGCAGATGTTGTGAGAGCCACATAGAATGACTACTTTTGGACAAATGAGGATCCAGATCCTTATTTTTTGAGCCTGAATACACAGAGGATGTTTTTAGAATCAGAGCGGGAAAGAAGAGAAAGTGAGGCGTATCCAAGGTGGAGTTACGGGGACAGCAGCCTGGGCAGGAAAGCCCAGACTCTCCCCTGCTACTTCGCCCAGTTCTTTGTAGCATATCCCAAGACGCTGAAAGACGTAGTCTCTCCAATCTGTCCTGGGTCTTCCCCCAAGGTCTCTAACTGTATACTATTTTTTGAATCAAATATTGGCTCAAATATATATTTCTGTAAATAACCCGTTACATTTCATTATCTGTATGGCCCCGTCTCCCTGTGTTAAAAGGATGATAATATAAAACATTAAATCATAGTTATATCAAGCAATTGATAACTCTTTTTGAGATTAATGCGCATCCTGCATTTATCCCTACAGAAACATTTGGCTTGATAAACAAACATTTGTGCATTTGGGAAACCTCCATGTAGCGAGGAAAAAAAGTCACCATCCCTCAAATTTTATGTGACCTCAATACCCATTAGTCAAATTGTATTACTTTACTTATAGTAGGAGGATGTTTTTTTTTTTTTATGGGTCTGGGTTTCTGCGTGCTGGTTTGCTGCATGAATGAGTAAGGGCCAAAATGAGGTTATCCAATCCATCCATCCCGTCTGAGCATGCTGCATGACACCAGAAGCCGCTCATTGCTCGGCTTATTTGAGCAACAGCTGAGACATCACACTCCCTGCTGACTTTTCCGCTCAATGTATGACATCATCTTTCGCTGCTGTGTTTTATGTGCACCAGGAAGGGATTGATGTCTCATGGCTAAATTAAGGCTGCTGTTGCTGGTCTGCCTCATTTAAAGCACCTAATAGCATTGCAGCTTTTCATGTGGGTTTCTTTTCTGTTACATCCTCGGACTACTTTATTTTCCATAAGCTTTTTCTCTCCAACTTGTTCATTCTCTTCTTGTCCCTCCATCCTTTCCTTCCTGTCTCACCTCCCTTTTGCCCCTTGGGCAGCGCGACATGTGCAATCTGCAGCCTCAATGCTCTGCTGTCTCCCCAGGCCTTGCCATCACCCAGTACCGTCCCCCCTTGTGCTTTTAGGCCCCTGTGTTTAATTTATGAGCTTCCTGTAGCCCCTGTCATGTCTCATCGGGGTCACAGGAAGGCACAGTGTAAATAATGGAGCATCCCCAAAGACGTGCTGACAGTCAGCAGCACCAATGTGCTCCCATGGTGAGGACATGTAACTCTGGGTTGCCTTACTTACATTCACACAAAGGTCATACACAAAACATGATCTTATATGGAACCCACAAAACATGGCTATATATACAGCAGGTAGTTGTGGATAAATAGTGGATTACATTTAGGAATCTTTATTATTACCCTTAGGGAATTTTATCAACAAGCTAAAAAGATGCTGCAAATATAGATACTGTATTGTGTAAAATAAAATAGGAAATCAGGACACTGAATCTTAGAGTTCATTATAAACATATTAAGCTCCTATTCTTTCATAACCTGACCACATTTTCAATAAAAGTGAATAATGAAGATTGCAAGACATTTTTTGATATACCTTAATGAAATATTTTTTTTTGATAGAAAGTTTTATGTACCCTTTCTAAGTGGAATCATATCCAAGTTGTCAAACCAATGAATGGAAAATGTCCCCAATGCCCAGACGGCACGGCTGACATTGGTAACATGTAAACACCTGGTCGCAAGCTCTGCCAATAGCAGAGACGACATCCTAAGGTCCTCAAACTGAACCCCTCAACGCAATGGCTGTGCCTAGAAATTGTGTCCATAAAAATGATAAGAGATCAAAAAAAGATGAATACAATCGGTGACAAAGAACAGGCTTGGCGGAGGCCAACGTTCACCGGGAACAGGCTTGACTTACTGCAGGCAATGCAAACCATGTTCCTTCTCCTGTTATACAAGGACTGAATGGCACGTAGTAGCGTGCCACCAACCCCACATTCCCAGAGCACCCTTCACAGGACACAGTGAGATACACAGTCAACTAACTTTTGCACAAAGTTAGTTGACTTTGTGCACTTGACTTTGTGCACAAAGCACATGAAGACCGTTTGGGCAAACTCTCACGTACCATCCCTCCCAGCAAGCCTCTGTCCCGATTGTAATGCTCTTTCTGAGGCGTCAATTTGCCAGAACCTCTTTGAGATTGACCAAAAATCAGGCTCCATGGTCTCACCAAACTCCTCCCCCACCCAAGTTTTTGCCTCAACCACCACCAAAGTTGCATGCCGCTTGGCCTGCCAGTACCTGTCAGCTGCTTCAGGAGTCCCACAAGCCATCCATGCTTAATATAAGATTCTTTCTTCAGGTTCACCATCAGATTCATGGTTTGATACTGTCAGCGACTTTAGTTCCTGTTGGTGTAATCCCCCACTGTTTAACCCTGTTGTGTATTGTAGCTTGTTTAAAAATGCATGATCTGGGCTCCTGATATTACTTTATGCAGCAGATTTGGCTCGCAGACCATGTTTTAAGAAAGCGTTTGTGATTCAATACCGTCGCCACCAACAGAACAGAGACTCCGTGTGGGGCGGCTGTCGGCCTCAACCGGCGTCAAAGGAACTGTGGCATTCAACAGTGTAATATTTAATTGATAATGACTGACATTGTTAATGACATTTTATTATTCTTTTGATTTATTGGTTTCAAGATTTAATGATTTTTCGTCCAAAAGTCTCTTTGCAGGTTATATACCTTCAAACACCATGTACTTTTTACACTAATTACACACATTGACATCCTGACTGCATGTTTGCTAAACATATTTTGTTGTCCAGTCAGTTTTTAAATTCAAATTTTATGTGTCTACTTTTGAAGGGTCTATAGCCATATTTGTTTAAATGCCAAATGTCTACTGCTTCGCTGTGCCCCCTGCAGAGAGAAGGAAGTACTGCATGAAAGAGCACTCCTCTAGCTCGACTTGACAATACTTGGTGATGCAGGTGGGGGATTTGCTTATTTATTCATCAATCATGTATTGATCTAATAAAGTTAAATAAGCATATCAATACTGACAACAAAATAAATCCTAACCAGGGTGGGGTCACACCAGTCACTCTACTGTGTGTGATTTTACAGTAACAATTTTGTACATTCTGTCCTTATATTCACCATTAAAGCAGTAACTGGGTGGGGAGAATTGTACAAACAGAAGTATTGTATGCCACTGAGCTACTTATGACAGTTTCTGTCATTTTGCTTTATATTTCACGTGAAGCTCTTTATATGATTAAATGCAAATGATGTAAAGCCAGAATCCGATATTATGATATACATTAGTTAGATTACAAAACAGCACAGTGGTTAATGGCAAAAAGTAACTTCCTGGAATAGATGACATAAGATAGAGTGGGTCTATGCAGAGCAGCAGCCATGTACTATAAAACATCTCAGTAGGCGGCTTTTTGTTTTGTCACCTAACAACTAGAGGACAAATGGTGGATTAGATATTGTATTATATTATAGGGCTACAGCAGGTGGAACAATCTAGGACACATCTTTAAAAAAAGAATATAGCTTGGATTTTTTTTTACCATGGATTTATTCATGTGATTTGGTATCCACTTGAATTGCCTGAGAGTATTTTATTCCTAAGATTTACTATCACACTGTCGGAAGATACCGCTGCCTTGCGCACCACTCTTGGGGAAAAAAAAGGGCAAATGATAAAATCACTGAGCAAATCAAAAATATTTTTCTATAAATGATGAGATGGATCAGAATGCATGATGTGATCCTGACAAAACTCCGAATTACTCCTCGGTCAAAACATTGGGTAGTCCACAACAGAGATGGACAGATGGAATGCATGTTCCTTCAACAAAAGCAACTGTTTGTCATCTCACTACTATCATATATCAACACCATTGACACTTGCATCCCACTGTATGGAAGAGACAACACCACACCCATCATCATCGTTAAGTAAGCCATTACTTAAGGCACAACAAACATCTATGTGAATGAGCATCTGACAAACACAACGATGACATCGCCAAGTAAGCACAAGACTTGAGGAAGCAGGGAAATATACAAAACTCTTGGTGCAGCAATGGTAGAATCTACATCAAGCCAAATGGAGGTCCTGAAGGAGCAAGAGTGTTTGTTGTCAGATACAGTATACTGTATCAACAATCTGGATACTTACTGAATATCATATTACCATGACAACAAGGATAATGGAGGAGAACACCGAAAGAAATAGCCATGCAGTTAGAGGGATTACATTCCATAACACTGACTTTAATATCATTGCTGCAATGGCCTGCTTAACCAAGTACTAAAATTAGGACCATCAAATCTGCAGAAAAAATAATTGGATCTTACCTTCCTTCCATATATGACCTGTATCGGTCCAGGGCCAAGAAGTGGGCAGGGAACATCACTGCAGACCCCTCTCACCCCAGAAATACAAACTCATCCTCACCCACCGTAGGCGGTCTCTTTCTAATCCCTCCAAGCTCGGGTCCTCTACCTGAGTCCTGGGAGCTTGACGGTTCTACGCAGTATCTTTGCTATTCCTAGAACTGCACATTCTAGACCAAGATGTCTGATGTGTATGTTGATGTATACGGTGGTCGAGTGGGTAGAATGTACTCCATTTACCTCACATGTATGCATGTTAGGTTAATTGGTGACTCTAAATTGTCCATAGGTATGAATGTGAGTGTGAATGGTTGTATGTCTGCCCTGCGATTGACCCTGCCTCCTGCCCGATGTCAGCTGGGATAGGCTCTTTCTATCTTCCTACTCCTTTCCGGACACGTTGAGCTGTGAATTTTAATATGACGCATCCAAAGTAAATTGTATGCATGAAACAAATAATGCAAAATAAGTAATACATTTGAAAAAAAAGATAAATTAAACCATAACCAATATCCTGCAATATAGTAGGCAACATGTGATCAAGTATATTAAAAGATATACTAAGCAAATCATTATGCAATTTTAAAGTTTTTTTTATAAAATAAAAAGAACAAGCAATTAACGTAATTTGATATTTTAATTAAAATATATATTATATATTCATTCATTAATTTGCCAGTCAATCGCAGGGCACATATAGACAAACAAACATTCACACTCACATTCATACCTATAGACAATTTAGAGTCGCCAATTAACCTAACATGCATGTTTTTGGAATGTGGGAGGAAACCGGAGTACCCGGAGAAAACCCACGCACGCACGGGGAGAACATGCAAACTCCACACAGAGATGCCCAACGGAGATTGGAACCCAGGTCTTCCAGATCTCCTGACTGTGTGGCCAATGTGCTAACCACTCATTCACCGTGCGGCCCTATATTATATATTGTTATGTATAATATCAATACTTCAACAAATTTCTCTTGGCGATTAATTAAGTATCTATCTATTTAAATATTTTTTAATGCAATTTTTAAAATATATAATTGTATTAAAAATGTGACTGAACATTTTAAATTGCACAGTAGATGGCACTGTTGCACTAAAGATAATGTCACTATCAGTAAGTAAAAGCTATATCTATACCAAGTAAGTAAAAGCACATCATATTACATTCCATTGTATTATGGTATGCCAGACCCATAAAAAAAAAATAGTGGAACAGATTGGTTGGAAAAAAAGTCAAATAATATGTGCTTCCACAAAAATCAGGTTGCCATTTTACCCAAGGCAGAAATGATAAAACTACAAGCTGTGAATGACACCACGTGGAGTAGAACAGGCTGTGCTGAACACTCACCAGTGTTGTTGAGACAAGCAAGAGAAGAATTGGCTGGAAATTATAACCTCTCTCTTCTCCTTACACTGCCCCTGGTTTGCCCATTGCTTGATTCGTGCAGCTGTAAATAAAGATAATTGTGCAAAAGCTTAATTAAATGGCATAAATTTTGTTTACAATGTCTGTGATTTAGTGAGCCACTAAATCGTAAGGGTAGAGCTGCAGCGTCAATGCGGCAACCTCCCTCCTCCGCTTCCGAGTCCTGCTGCTTTATACTGTATGTGCTTTCACACTATAATGACAAACGTTATAGGCCTGATTTATACTGAGGACATTTGTGTGTTAAAAGGACTAGTGCTTATGACCTTGTGACCTGAAGTCTCTGAACCTGCTGAGCAACAACCATCTATTTGTTCCATGAAAGCCTTTATTTACAGAGTACTATGCACTGCTCAGCATTTTCTCAGCTTTGCATCTCATATGATTGATGGAAATTAGATTGGTTGTTGTTTAAGGTCCAGTACAATGCTGATTGGGCTTCAATTTTTAATGGGAAGTGCCATAATATCCAAGGTTCTCTTCTGGAGAGTTTATGCAGTGTTGTGTTTTGCTCCATTAGTGACTCTCACAAAGACAAATTGGTTACATTAGCAGCTGTCTAATGTTCCTTTGTTACTTGTAATAAAAAGGTGGCATGTATTTGTAGTCTTATGAAAAATGACTGCTATATAACAAAGATTATATTTTTTCCATCACCAGTGATCATTTCAATGTTTGGTAGCCACCATACCCTTTGTCAAAGATTAATTCTTCCCCAACAATATATTTTTCTTTTTTATTTTCTTTTTAAAACAACCATGTTTTCAGTATGTAAAGGAACGCTCAGTCATGGAAAAAAATTATTAGACCACTCTTGCTTTTTTAAAATCTCTTGTTCATTTTAATGCCTGGATGCCACATTGGAAACACATTGTGAGGGTCTGCTGGGAACGTCTGTCAAAGTCCCCTGTCAGAATGAGTTTCGACTCCCACCTCAGGGAGAGCTTCGACCATGTTTCGAGGGAGCCAGAGGACATTGAGTCAGAGTGGGCCATGTTTCGTGCCTTTGTTGCCGAGGTGGCTGATGAGAGCTGTGGCCGCAAAGGTGGTCAGTGCCTGTCATGGCCTGTCATGTTGGTTGACACCAGTGGTGAGGAATGCTGTGAAGCTGAAGAAGGAGTCCTATCGGGCCTTTTTGGCCAATGGGACTCTGGAGGTAGCTGACAGGTACCAGCAGGCCAAGCCGACATGGGAGGAGTTTGGAGAGAAAAAACTTCCGGATGGCTTCAAAGAGATTCTGGACCACCATCTGCCGTCCCAAGAGGGGGAAGCATTACACAGTTAACACTGTGTATGGTGAGGATAGTGTGCTGCGGACCTCGACTCAAGATGTTGTGGATCGGTGGAAGGAATACTTAGAAAACCTCCTCAATCCCACCGCCATGTCTTCCTCGAGGAAGTCTGGGTACTCTGTGGTCAGTTCTTCTTTCTCTAGGGCTGAAGTTACTTTGGGAGCGTCTTGGTTGACACGACACTGCAGTATCACGTGGGCATCAGGGGCGGTGCTCCTGGATTTGTCAGACCGGGGTGTAGTCCTGCTTTTTAAGAAGGGGGACTGGAGGGCGTGTTCCAATTATTATCATCATGATCATCATCCTGTTGGCTTCATTGAGCTGTGACCTTCAAATCTCGCTGGATCCGTTCAAAGCTGAGTGTGAAGCGACTCGGATGATAATCAGCACCTCCAAGTCTGGTTCTCGCTCGGAAAAAGGGAGTCCCATCTCTGGGTCGGGGATGAGATCCTGCCCCAAGTGGAGGAGTTTAGGTACTTCGGGGCGTTGTTCATGAGGAGTGAAGGATGGAACACGAGCTGGACAGGCGGATTGGTGCGACATCTTCAATGATGTGGACTCTGCATGGGTCCGTTGTTGTGAAGAGGGAGCTGAGCCGAAAGGCAAAGCTCTAAGTTTACTGGCCAATCTACTTTCCTACCCTCACCTATGGTCATGAGCTTTGGGTAGTGATCGAAAACATTGCAGGTACAAGCGGCCGAAATAAGTTTGCAGGCCGGATGAGGTGGCTTGGACAATTGGTTAGGATGCCTCCCGGACGTCTCCCCGGGACGGTATTAAGGACCAAGGTCCAAAGGGTAGGAGGCCTTGGGGAAGACCCAGGACACATTGGAGAGACACTGTCTCTCAACTGGCATGGGAATGCCTCATGATCCACCAGGAGGGAAATCTAGGCTTCCTTGCTGAGGCTGCTGCCCTGCGACCCGTCCTCGAATAATTGGAAGAAAATGGATTGATGGATGAACGGATTTAATGCCTGGTACAATGATTTGGACAAATACTGTAAAATAACTTAATTTTGAAAAAAAAACATGGAAATGTCTAGATATCAGCTCTTAAATGAAACTCTTATGAGCTATTTTGAGGTCATTGTATTTGTCCACACAAATGTAGTTGTACAAGGCGTTAAAATGAATTTTAGTAGCTGACATAATGCATGCATGTCATCACTGACCATAACATTAGGTACACCTGCGCAATCTAATAACAAAATTATGCATTCAAAAAAATGACAGGTTGTTACTAATTGGCAAAATCAGAGAGGTTTTAATTTAGCAGTACTGTATGAATAATTCAGACCAAAATAATTAATACCAAGAGTTTTTCCTGGGAATGTTATGCCTGGGGGCCGCACGGTGGCTGAGTGGTTAGCACGTTGGCCACACAGTCAGGAGATCTGGAAGACCTGGGTTCAAATCTCCGTTGGGCATCTCTGTGTGGAGTTTGCATATTCTCCCCGTGCGTGTGTGGGTTTTCTCCGGGTACTCCGGTTTCCTCCCACATTCCAAAAACATGCATGTTAGCTTCATTGGCCACTCTAAATTGTCCATTAGAGTGTGAATGTTTGTTCGTCTATATGTGCCCTACGATTGACTGGCAACCAGTCCAGGGTGTACCCCGCCTCTCGCCCAAAGTCTGCTGGGATAGGCTCCAGCATCCCCGTAACCCTATTGTGGATAAGCGGTATAGAAAATGGATGGATGTTATGCCTGGCTGAATATGACACAATCCATCCATTTTCTTCCGCTTATCCGAGGTCGGGTCGCAGGGGCAGCAGCCTAAGCAGGGAAGCCCAGACGTGCCTCTCCTCGGCCACTTCGTCCAGCTCTTCCCGTCAGATGCCGAGGCGTTCCCAGGTCAGCTGAGAGACATAGTCTCTCCAGCGTGTCCTGGGTCTTCCCCGAGGCCTCCTACCGGTTGGACGTGCCCTGAGCACTTCCCCAAGGAGGCGTCCGGGAGGCATCCTAACCAGATGCCCGAGCCACCTCATCTGGCTCCTCTCAATGCGGAGGAACAGCAGTTCTACACTGAGTCTCTCCTGGATGACAGTGCTTCTCACCCTATCTCTAAGGGAGAGCCCAGCCACCCTGCGGAGAAAACTCGGAGAACGGAAAAAAGTAGCAAAAAAACATAAGATACAGTATGTCGCCATTTTAAATCTTTTATATTTTACATTATGAACTTAACTCATTTTCTTAATCGTATCGGACAAACGTGTGAAATAGTTTGAAGAATTTTAAATAATAATAATCATCATAAATAATAATAATGCCCAAAGTCTGTCCCAGAGGCCATTTTTGGTCATAATTGTTTTTCATTGGTCTGTGGTGTATTGTAACAATAAAATTATCATACATACTGTAAATATAGCTGGGGAGTGTACTGACCTAAAACTGCAAAGGGTGAGGGTGGCAATTAATTGGAAGCAGAAGATAATTACAGAATTAAAAATGTTAACTTAATATGTAACTGTTATTTTTACATATATATGTGCATATATGATTTAAAGTGCATGGGAAAATGAAATGAAACAAGTATATTGCACAACACAGCAGCAACAAGAGTTGCAATCCTGCTAAGCCACCTTTATTGACGCTGACAAGTTGAACTGAAAAACAACAGTAAGAAAACATGGGTAAAATGGGTTTCACACCAACAGTTCAGTAGTGCAACCAACATTTTAAAGTGCATGTAGAGGTAGATAAAGCTGCTGGAGGCTGACAACTCACTCATATTTCAGATATGGTTACTGCCACCTAATGGGGTTAATAAAATCTACAGCAAGAGAACAGCTATTGACATTGTTTGACCTGAAGCTAATGAGGTACCCCGGTGGATTTTTGCTTAGGTAGAAAACACACTCAAAGACTAACAAGACTATACGGTTAATTGAATGGAGGCATTAATTGGAGAAATTACAGTACATATTTATGAGCAACATGACAACCTCTCACTCTTGGGTGGATCTAAATTGCCTCTCTATAAAAAATGTGACAAAATTTCAGGCAGGAATGTTAATAATGACGTTTAAAACGAATCAGAAGGCTCTGGTTAATTTCTTAGTCGCGGAACAGCTCAATAATTCATATGCAGAAATAGTTCTGTTCCATCCTAACACATATTTAGCTCTCTCTGCAGACCATAATGGCATAGAAGAGAAAGTATTACTTAAAGCCCAGAATAATGTAGATCAGAGTGCAATGCACACTACAGTGACAGGCACCCACACTAACTAGTTCATGCTGCTATCCTTTATTCCAGCAGATGAAAAAGTGAAGGGGCTTTAATGCTTCAACACTGCTTGCACATCACTGCAGGCTATATCTCACATGCACTGTGTGGCAGAAAAAAGTGCAGCAAGAGCTTTTGGATCAAGGGGGAGAGAATTATAGTATAAATTTAATGAGGGCACGTAAAGTGGGAATCACAGCATTTGAAAGCTTAATGCAACACTGCCTGGTGAAGAGGAAAGTGCAGCCAAAAGCAAAGAAGTTGGAGCAAATCCTTAAAACTGATTCAAGCACCCTGGTTCCTTTTAAGGAAAGAAAAATAAATGAATTCTAACATAATCACCAGAGCTCTAAGACTAAAAGATACAACATGTACAAGCAACAACTCCACAGGGGTGATGACACCGACATTCTTTCCAGGCTTTATCTTCCTCTGCACTGAGTTTGAAGGAGCCCTTCAGTGAAAAAGACGAATATTGAGACCGGCTCAGCATCCCCTCACAGTGGATTATGATTGTATGTGGCCATTCTCTCAAAGGTCAAGAGAGGCGATTTGTCTACTACTTCGCCACTCTGAATCCCAGTGGTGTCTGGGCGGGGGTGATAGAGCAGTAGGCACTAGTCTTTCTGTTATTCACTTAAAGACGTCAAGTCATGAAGCAAGGCGTGTGTAATTATACGGTATGTGTTCTGTTTGAATTTCCTTATGGCACTATTCCCAAGTGTTTGTGTTGTAGCAATACCCCTGGAAAAGAGACAGGCGGATTTTTTTTCTTTCACTGTATTGACAGAAAACTTTTCTCCTCTACTTGCACTAGTCTTTTATTTGTTCTGCTCCCTTGCCACCATATCTCTTTTTGTTGTTTTGCAGCTGGTGCTACAGATTGGATTCAGCATTTCCGGAGTTTCAAAATTCCCAAATGCTCATCCTTGCCTGCTTCGTTCAAAGATGGCAGCTGGATGCAATCCAAAGCCGGGGGATCTTTGCAGAGTTGTTTCCTCTGCGAGAGTAAGTGTTTTGAAAATAACACATTGGCCATGTTTGCTTTTTGCTTCTCGCCCTGGCTGTGTAGACCTTTAGAGGTCCAAGAACCATGATTGGTAACTATGTCAAAATGGATGTCATGCCTCACAATAAGGCAGTAAAAAAATACATTAATCCGTCTTTTATACCGCTTTTCCTCATTATGGTCACAGGTGAGCTGGAGCGTATTCCAGCTGAGTTTGGGTGTGAGGAAGGGCACACCTTGAACTGGTTGCCAGTAAATTACACGGCACATATAAACATAAACCAAGGAGATTGGCAAATAGTTTAAGGACCATCTCTTCTTGCACTTTAGAAGAGCTTTAACATTCACTAAAAGACACATAAGGCATTCAAAAGACGCATTCAAAGACATTAAGGATATGCATTATTCGACACTACTCACTGGGTGTCAGCAATGTTACTGTAATGTTTGGTGAGCCACACAAAGACCAGACTTAATGGCCAGAACAGGATTTTTTTTGCAGATTTGAATTATCCCACAAACAATAATTTTTACTTTCGGTCGGCCTCGAAAAGGTTCTGGCAAACCGTCCGACACCTCAGAAAGGGGAAGCAGCCCCCAGTTCACACTGTTTACAGTGCGGACGGGGGCTTGCTGACCTCGACTGTGTATATAGTTGGTCGGTGGAAGGAATACTTCGAGGCCCTTCTCAATCCCACTGACATGCCTTCCATAGAGGAAGCAGAGTCTGAGGATACGTACGTGGACAGTTCTATCACCGTGGCTGAGGTAATTGGGGTAGTCAAATCACTCCCCAGTGGCAAGGCTCCGGGGGTAGACGAGTTCCGCTCAGAATTTCTCAAGGCTCTGGATGTTGGAGGACTGTGTTGGTTGACACGCCTCTACAACATTGCATGGAAGTCAGGAACAGTACCTCTGGACTGGCAGACCGGGGTGGTGGTCCCCATTTTTAAAAAGGGTGACCGGAGGGTGTGTTCCAACTATAGGGGGATCACACTCCTCAGCCTTCCTGGGAAAGTCTACTCCAGGGTGCTGGAGAGAAGGGTACGACCGTTAGTCGAACCTCGGTTAGAGGAGCTGCAATGTGGTTTTCGTCCCGGTCGCGGAACACTGGACCAGCTCTACACCCTTGCAAGGGTACTCGAGGGTATGTGGGAGTTTGCCCAACCAGTCTACATGTGCTTTGTGGACCTGGAAAAGGCATTCGACCGTGTCCCTCGTGGTGTCCTGTGGGGGGTGCTCCGGGAGTACGGGATTGATGGTCCGCTTCTACGTGCCATTCGGTCCTTGTACAATCGAAGCAGGAGCCTGGTTCGCATTGCCAGCAGTAAGTCGAGCTTGTTTCCGGTGAACGTTGGCCTCCGCCAAGGCTGCCCTTTGTCACCGATTCTGTTCATAATCTTCATGGACAGAATTTCTAGGCGCAGTCAAGGTGTTGAGGGAGTCCAGCTTGGTGACCTTAGGATCTCGTCTCTGCTATTTGCAGACGATGTGGTCCTTATGGCCTCATCAGGCTGTGACCTTCAGCGTTTACTGGAGCGGTTTGCAGCTGAGTGTGAAGCTTCTGGGATGAGACTCAGCACCTCCAAATCCGAGGCCATGGTTCTCAGTCGGAAACGGGTGGACTGTACCCTCCGGGTTGGGAGTGAGGTCTTGCCTCAGGTGGAGGAGTTCAAGTATCTCGGGTTCTTGTTCACGAGTGAGGGAAGGTTGGAGCGTGAGATCGACAGACGGATCGGTGCAGCATCTGCAGTAATGCGGTCGCTGTACCGGACCGTCGTGGTGAAGAGAGAGCTGAGCCGGAAGGCAAAGCTCTCTGTTTACCGATCGATCTACGTTCCCACCCTCACCTATGGTCATGAGTTATGGGTCATGACCGAAAGAATGAGATCGCGGATACAAGCGGCGGAAATGAGTTTCCTTCGTAGGGTGGCTGGACTCACCCTAAGAGATAGGGTGAGGAGCTCGGCCATCCGGGAGGAGCTCAGAGTAGAGCCGCTGCTCCTTCACATCGAGAGGAGCCAGTTGAGGTGGCTCGGGCATCTAGTCCGGATGCCTCCCGGGCGCCTCCCTGGTGAGGTGTTTCGGGCATGCCCGGTCGGGAGAAGGCCCCCGGGAAGACCTAGGACACGCTGGAGGGACTATGTCTCACAGCTGGCCTGGGAACGCCTTGGTGTCCTCCCGATGGAGCTGGAAGAGGTCGCTGGGGACCGGGAAGTCTGGACTTCCCTACTGAAGCTGCTGCCCCCGCGACCCGGACCCGGATAATCGGTGGAAAATGGATGGATGGAATTATCCCACAAACAATAATCCCTACTGAAAACACGAGCTACTTCTTCTTTTCCTTTCGGCTTATCCCTGCTTTTCCCATCAGGGGTCACCACAGCGAATCAATTTGTTCTGTTTGATTTGCATGTTTTGATTTGGCAAAAGTTTTACGTCGGAAGCCCTTCCAGTTGTGACCATAACCCACGCAAAGCTAAAACTCTTGAGAGGAACACTTTTATAGCAAACCACATTAGCACAAGTCTTATTTCAATCTGAAATGGTTTATTTACTCTTATTATGTCCACTATTTTGGATGAGTGTAAAGGTGATGATAAACTTTATTCTTTTATATAATGTCAGAATCATATTTAGAAGGCCATACACATGTATTCTATGCTCTAACTATGAAAATATTTGAGTTAGAAATTCAGAATCCTACTTTGCCGAAATTCATTTATTACGGTCAGGTTTGGAACCAATTAACCACGATAAACGAGGGATTACTGCATATGAAATCTGAATCATGCTTTTTGGATTTGTAGCCTTTTAAAGGCCAGTATGTTTTCATAGGTCTACTGTTTTTTAATTAAAAACAAAACAAAACTCATGTTCAAAATTTTTTTAGCATTTTAGTAACAGTGCATCTAGTAAATAGTGAATTTTTTCTGCATGGTTTGAATAGCAATAAAATGTAAAAATTGGAAGACATTCACCTTACTGTAAATCTTAACATATAGGATTGCATCAGTTTGTGTTATGATCAATGTGGGACATAAATGACATTTTCAATAAGCCCTTTTTTATCGTTAAAGAACAAATGTGTCGGTTTTTGTGTAGCTTTGCTATTTTGGGCTTACTCAGTGGTTCTCAAATAGTGGGGCGGGCCCCCCTAGGGGGACGCGGTGAACTGTCAGAGGGTACTTTCCATTTTAGTGTAAACCTGCCAATATGTCCTAATTTATTATACTTAACATGCCATTTGCCTCTTGAATACACTTCACAGCTCTCCATTTTGTTGCATTTTTCTGGTTTCAGTTTCAAGTTTAGTTTGTACAATACAGATAAATAAATAGATATCATCAGTTGTCAATAGTATTTCAAATGGGGGGGAGGGACGGAGGGACAGAAAATAACTGGGCTAACTGAATGAATATCCTCTGGCTAATAACAATGTCGATATGCCTTCAACACAGGCAAAATGGCTTGGAAAAAAAACAAAAAACATAATGACACAGCATGTTCACTGGACAGCTCACGACTCAATCAAGACTAATGAAAATAATGTGTTTAAATTTCAGAGCGAGCACGAAACCAATTAAAGAAAGCAGCCAAAAGAATAGCCTCTCCTCGGAATAGAAGAATTAATTTCACCTTGTAGAAAAGGTATTGGACAACAGGGCAGCTGGAGAAAAGCAATATAGTAAACTCGGCCCTGGTAAATGGCCATTATGTAGGCTCTGCAACACCTGCTGAGAAATAAATTAACACATGAGAATAGACATTAAGAACAAAGACACTTCAGAACAAAATCGCATTAAAGTCAAAGAACTATGCTTCATTCCATTACTGCAACTTTGAAGTATAAATGAAATCCAATTTCAACGTCTAAAAGAGCCAGAGCTGCGTATTAAGTCGACACACTTGCGTCAATGTAGTCAGTGACAATGACACCAAAGTAATGAAATGCCGTTGGTATCAGCAAACGGGGAACTTTTGAAGGATTGATGAAAACAATTACTCACATTAAAGGCACTCTACTGAATGATGAGATCGTATTGAGATATTACATCTTAGACTGATGGAACGATAGTGTGATTGTGCTAACTTCTTCACTAGAGAATCCTTACAAACGACTTTCACTTTAAGATTACATTTTGCGTCGTTTTTGATTAAGAATATGTTTGTTTGGAATCACAAACTGGTGGAAGTGTTAAAAAGTGGTCTGCCTTGGTTAGGTACTGCATGGGGGGGCGCTAAATTTCAAACCTGTATACTCCACCCTAATCCTGCTTCAACACTGAAACTCACACCCTTCTTAACACACAAATATGCACATGACTTATGTTTGTTGTTGGCAAAGTTTAACTATGAACATTTGCTATAACTGAATATGCAGCCCAGTGTTTTTCAAACTGGGGGGCGCACCCCAGGGGCTTGTGACAGGGGCTACCACGAACACTTTTTATTATTACCATATTTTTCGGGTGAGGGGCCCTGAAAATAATTTTATCTCTGAAAGTCTGGGAACCATTGGTGTAGCCACAAAAGAACTCCAAATTGTCATTTGCTTCTGACTGCTTTAGTGTATGTACACAGGTGACGGACGCCCATACTAGTCAGTGGTGAGTGAAAGCCATAAACAGCTTTTTTTTTTTCATTTTTTTGCGCTGAATGAAATGTTTACAAAAGTTAACTTTGAAATGTGATATAGACGTGACGTGACTATAGTGGGGATTTGAATTGCGACAGATATAAACATTTGTTCAAACTGTTTTTATATTTTTTGGTTGAAAAAAAGTTTGGAGCCGGTGAGTGCTGGAACCTTTAAGAAGTAGTTCTTTATTTCCTCCGTTAAAAGAACCTGTAAAATTGATGCTTGGTGCACATGAGAATGCTCCTGTTTTTTGTTTTCTTTGGCGGGTTTTAGCAGGGTAAATCATGCCGGAGTGGATCGGTAGTGGATCATGCCGACAGAACCTCGTGACACACCAAAAAAGAAGAATAATGAACTTATGCACATAAGGGTGTCTTCCACTTATCTGGTGTGTCAAGGCTGACAAAGTGGAATTACCTTTGTGAGTCACTCTGGAGTACCGGTCACTTCTGCGCACATGACGGTGACATCATTGTTTTCAGAAAGTACAGTTTAACCGAGTTTAATGTAGCCGCAACGGGGCACAACCCAATGTCTTATTGTGCCCGGATAAATACAGAGGGTTGTGTCAGGAAGGGCATCCGACGTAAAACTTTGCCAAACCAGAACATGCGAATCAGACAAATGACTTCCATACCGGATCGGACGTGGCCCGGGTTAACAACGCCCGCCACCGGTGCTGTTCACCGACAGGGTGCCGGTGGAAACTGGATTACTGTTGGCCGAAGAAGGAGAGGAGGAAGGTGTGTCCGTAGGAGGAGAGAGAAGAGGAATGCTAAGAGTCTAGAACTAAGAGTTGGGACTTTGAATGTTGGAACTATGACAGGAAAAGGTAGAGAATTAGTTGACATGATGCAGAGAAGGAAGGTAGACATATTGTGTGTCCAGGAGACCAGGTGGAACGGTAGCAAGGCTAGAAGCTTAGGAGCAGGGTTCAAGCTGTTCTATCATGGTGTAGATAGGAAGAGAAATGGAGTGGGGGTGATTTTGAAGGAGGAGTTTGCTAGCAACGTCCTGGAGGTAAAAAGAGTGTCAGAGTGATGAGCCTGAAGCTAGAAATCGAAGGTGTGATCTTCAATGTTGTTAGTGGGTATGCTCCACAGGTAGGATGTGAGATGGAGGAGAAAGAGAAATTCTGGTCAGACCTGGATGAAGTGATGCAGAACATCCCCAAAAGTGAGAGAGTTGTCATTGGTGTGGACTTCAATGGGCATGTTGGTGCAGGAAACAGAGATGATGAGGAGGTGATGGGCAAGTTTTGTATCCTTGAGAGGAACGCTGAAGGACATATGGTGTCGACTTTGCAAAAAGGATGGAAATGGCTGTAGTGACTACTTTCTTCCAGAAGAGACAGGAACATAGGGTGACCTATAAGAGTGGAGGTAGGAGCACACAAGTAGACTACATCTTGTGTAGAAGGTGTAACCCTAAGGAGGTCAATGACTGCAAAGCAGTGGTAGGTGAGAGTGTAGCCAGACAGCATAGGATGGTGGAGTGTAGGTTGACTTTAGTGGTGAGAAGGATGAAGAGGGTAAAGGCAGAGCAGAGGACAAAATGGTGGAAGCTGAACAAGGAGGAGTGTTGTGTGACTTTTAGGAAGGAGTTGAAAAAGGCTATGGGTGGCCAGGAAGTCCTTCCAGAGGACTGGACAACTACAGCTACTGTGATCAGGGAGACAGGTAGGAGAGTACTTGGTGTGTCATCTGGAAGGAAAGTAGATAAGGAGACTTGGTGGTGGAATGAGGAGGTGCAGGAGTGTATACAGAGTAAGAGGTTAGCTAAGAAGAGGTGGGACACTGAGAGGACCGAAGAAAGTAGACAGGAGTACAGAGAGATGCAGCGTAAGGTAAAAGTAAAGGTGGCAAAGGCCAAACAAGGTCTTATGATGACTTGTATGCTAGGTTGGACAGCAAGGAGGGAGAGAAAGATCTATACAGGTTGGCAAGGCAGAGGGACAGAGATGGGAAGGACGTGCAGCAGGTTAGGGTGATGATTCCTGTGAACATCACTTGCAGAAATGGCATATACCAAAATAACCACTGTCCTGCGCAGTGCAGAGATGGGTTCTGGAAGTCCAAATAAGGACTTCTGGGAAGGAGTTGTCCGATAACAGCTCACTGAGTTATACATGGTCTGCCTAGAACGGGTTAAATTATTAAAAGACTCTGGATAGGTTGGGAAAAAGGCGCGGGGAGAAAGTCATTCAAAGGGAAATTCCACCAGAGGGAAGTTTTGGGGAAATTCCACTAGGCAAAGGATTGGCTGTGCATTTGGGGAAATTCCACTGAGAGAGTTGGGGAAATTCCACTTGGCACCGGATTGGCTGAGCCTTTGGGGAATTTCCACTGACAAGATCTGGAAAATTCCACTAGACAAGGGAATGGCTGGGCATCTGGTGGTGGTAGCCAATGGAGAGAGCTATGAAAAACCACTCCCACAGGAAAGATGCCCGACGTGGGGCTCGGTTTAGCTGTTTCGTACGGGAGCCGAGCTCCGGAAGAACCTGAGTGGTAGGCCTATAGATTGTTTTTCTTCCCAAGACAATTAGTGAGCTCCACTTACAAGAATTTCGTGTTTTAGTACGACCCTGAGGAGAGAGGAGTGGTTGATCTTTGAGGGAAAAAGTTCCCTGGAAAAGAATAATCTTGTGGGTAGTCAGAAGGGCTACAACAAGAGGAAAAGGACTGTTTCTCTCTGGCGGCTGTGGTTGACACCAAGGAGTCCAGCCACTCTTACCCGAGCGTCCGAGGAGACGTGCAGTCAAGGGTGGAACTGGAGGTGGAGATCCAGTCAGAAAGAATCGTGTGGAGCTGAGCTGTGAGCGAGGCAAAAGTGAAGAAGGGAGCCAGAGTGAAGTGGCTTACCCTAGTATCAGGCTGTCGCTGAACCCAAAGGATTTCAGCTGATACGAAACCTCTGTCTTGTCTGGTTGTGGGAGCTCTTCATGGGAAGAGCTCCCACCAGGAAGGTGAGAGCTCCAAGCCAAGAGTGTCAACGCCCCAGATGGTCGGACAACATAACATTCCGACCCAGACTGGGAACCGAGAAGAAGACAAGAATATGAGGAATTGAACCCGGGAATAGAGCAGGTGATGCTTGAAACCATAGTGGAGGCCCATCTATACCTAGAGAAACGGGTCTACACAAAAGATGAGGCCAAGTCCTGACGGAGACCAGTTGGTGATGGTGGTGGACCACCCCAAAGGACCGCCGAGAGGTGGGTCAGAGACCCAGAAGTGGTTGGAATGGTGGCAGGAGTTGCTGGGGTCCTGGATGGGTGGACCAATAACCCTTCTTGTAAGCCCATCTCGAATGTATGATCCAATAGTGAAGATGGTAGCCCGACAAGTGCACATCCACCCGGACCTGGTGGATGGGAATGTGAAGGCAGTTGCCCACCTGAAAGAGCACCAGACGTTGCTGGGAAAATTAGGGGAACTGATAGCGGAGAAGCGCAGTAAATGGGAAGAGATCCAGACAGCAATCGAGGGCCTCTCGGAGGCCTGGACAGAGGACATGGAAATGGCCTCAGTCCTGGATCTCCCAATAGAGACACTAGAAGGGAGACCGCCACCTACACCTGAGGTCAAACTGGAGGAAGACCAAGAGATGATTTGGGATGACAATGAGGTTTATACCCAAATAGAACTGGACTACCCCGGGGAACCACCAGAAGTGGGGCAGGAGCGCGCACTGCCACGGACACCGGGCCCTGGGCTGAATAGCCCAATAACCATCTCAAGTACGGAGGAGGAGCCCGGAAGAAAGGAATCGACGCCACCAGAACAACCGGCGGGACCTGCTGAAAGGGCAGGCCCACTAGAGCCGGCAAGGGTGGTTGAAAGAACGAGGCCATTGGAAGTCCAACCTCCAGAACCAGTGCGGTTCACTTAACAACCAAGACAACTGGGAACATTAGTGCAACCCCAACCGAGATCTTGGCCATTGGGGCCAGTACGAGTGGGGGATCACGCAAGTTCCGCAGTACATCAAGCAAAAAGAAAAGACAAGACGAATCGGGAACTGGAGTCGCCGATATCGATGAGAAGTGACAGGGTGAATAGGATACTGAAGATACTTCCACCAAAAAGAAGCTACAAACTTGACCGAAGACAGGACTCTCCAATGCCCGATTTGGAACCCCTGCCGGCAGAAGCCTCAGTGATGAGGAAGTATCGTAATGGAGCCCTGTACCAATATGTCGGTGACCTGAGGAACTTAATGGGAGACGCTTTGCTGATACTCACGGATGAAAGGTACAAACCTCGGAATAGAAAGTTTGATGCTCAGTTAAGGCTGATGCTTGGACATGAGTACAAAAGAGAAGTACAGGAAGAATTACAGAGGAGAATGAGTACCAACCGTGAGATCGGTACTGCGGTGACCAGTGGAGGACTGAGCGTTTACTGGGCAGTGGTACATATCCCCATCAGACCTTATGGGGACCGAGAGGAGTTGGAGGTTTATCTACAGGAAATGGTGAAGCGGCTCTACAGGGGGATAAGAACGGCAGTGGTTCTTGGAGGATCCAGAAGGACAGTCATGTGTCTATATGGATTGCGATCCAATACCCTTCCATGGCAGGAAGCTCAAAGGGCTGCAGAAGTAGCGGGACAGATGTACCTGGAGGAAACGCACCTGGTGCCAAACGGGGCAGAAGTGGTAGTAGTGGCTTTGCAAAAACAAGATGAGGAGCGGTATACTCTGGCACTGGCTGGGGCACCAATCGGGCCAAAGACTGCAAGAACAGAAGGGGTCACACCACCGGCCAGGCCCGCAGAGAAGACTGTGGCAACCCCACAGGCAGCCCCCAGGAAGGCACCAGTGGTAGCCTTGGGTGTGGGTGAAGCACCACCACCAGAGGCCAACCGGAGCAGGAGGGAAGAAGCGCCACGGAGGGGACTACCAACATCATCTCGGATCCACTCAGAAGGAATGGCGAGGCAAAGCGGAATAGACCTGGTGTGGAGGGAACATCCTGCACCACGCTGGGAAAGCACGACTGTGCCTGGCCCTAGGGACAGCCAAGGGAGAAAAGTGGATGAACTAGGGCTACATGAAGCAGCAGAACCAGAGAATGCCGCCCTACCGGGTGAAGGCAATGACAGACCAGACCCCACCGAGACCGTGGAAGAACGGGAGTTAAGCCTACGTTCTGAGAATGAACCAACGGACCCCCCTCAGCAGACTCTGAAGACGGGTGTCTACAAGGGACGGAAGGACACGGTGCCGGTACATGACATCTACCGGGTATCAGAGAGGCTGACTCGAGACATAAGATGGGGGTATCTGGAAACGCGAGACAAGAGGAAAGCTCATACCCCCGAAGTCGGATAAAGGGAATACGCAATTCCTCCAGGGTGGCAACACAAACTGGAGGAGGAAGAAAGTTTCGAGGTCCGGATGACTTACGGGGAAATGGCAAACTTCCTAATGACACCATCGTATCATACGTTGATACACTACAAGGATTTGACGAAGAATTTCCGCATAGGCTATCTGGCAGTTGTGTATGACACTATGCTTCGGCACCTAAAGCAGGCAGCCTATGCCCAGGCCAGACGAGAGTTTACCATCTGTGATGAAGTGGAGGACCAGGAGGAGAGAGCGACTGTCATGACGGCGGTGCCTTCTCAGGTGGCAAACCAAGGCAGAATGGTTATGGGCCCCGTCCCTCTGGTTCCACCACACGGAGTGGAGGATATGAGGGGTTGAAGACCCTGAAATCCATGGTGAGACCCTTAAAAGCCGGAGAGTCGATTGAAGCATATTTGCGAGACAACTGGCACACAGTTAAAAGCTGCGGAGTTAACGAAGAGACGAAGAAAGCCTGGCTGCAGTATGTCACGTCGGATAGTATCTGCCCCGATGAAACGACCCAAGCAGTGTATGAGCGATGGGTGTTCCAAAAGAAGATGATGAGGACACGTTTATCGCAAGTGCAAGAGAGAAGCTGAGACAGGGACAGACGCTAACCCAGATCTGGCATAGGCTGAAGATGGTTGTAATTCCCTCAAGATATATACGAGCCATACGTAAAGTAGTACATGGGGCTGAAAGTGAGCACATTTTTGTGACCATGTGCCCCGACTCAAGGCTCGACGAGATTGATGAATCTGTCAAGAAATGGGACCGGCTAAGGAAGCACTATGCTGACAAGCGTAAGGCCAGACAAGCGGCGGGGGATAAGAGTACCACCGAGCCACGGGGCAATGAAAGATCGAGCCCTCCGAAAGACCAAACCAGCTCACAACAGCAAGGAGGGGGTAACCCAATGGCAGCACCCCGTCAGAGGCCACCAACAAAGAAAGGTCCCGGGGGCTATATGCCACCCGAGGAATACAACAAGTTGACACCAGAAGAGAAGGCCGCCCTTCGGGAGTCCCGCAGGGCTCTGGAGGGCCCAACCAATGAGGAACAAAGAGGCGCGAGTCATACTGGACCATGTCTACCGGAGAGGGGACGCATTGTATGCCGATGTGGAAGGAGATATGGCAGATACAGGTGCTGATGTGTCAATGACCCGCAGGAGCCTCAAGCAAAAGGGACACCTAGATGTGATCCTGGCAGATGGTACTCATAGGAGGATGCCATTCGGGATATAGAAAGGCCTGATTTGGATCATAGGCCCAAACAATCTGTTGACATTAGGAGATGCTGAAGAGTTGTGCAAGAAAAGATCCCAACGGGGATCACTCAAGGCCCGACTAGGAAAGCTGTAAGCCAGAGCAGTTCAAATAGGATCGGCTCCACCGGAGGGGTGGTATAAGCCTGTGGATGTGGCTGCTGTCAAGATCCAGCAGGTGCGTGACAGTGACCTGTCTCCGGCAGGGAAGGAAAGATTAGCAAAGATCCTGGAGGGGGCCTTGGTGGCCCACTTTAAGAACGACTGTGGAGATCTGGGTACTAAATATATGCACACGATCGAAGGAGGAGTGCATCCACCGGTGAGGCAGTACCCTCTGAATCCAGGAGCTGTGGAGGAGATGGACAAAATTGTCAAGGAGTTACTGATTTTGGGTATATTACGTGAAGAACCATACCCCCTGACTAATAGCCCAATTCAAGCAGTAAAAAAGCCAGAATCCGCTGGAGGAGGCTGGCGACATGTCATCAACTTCAAAGCCCTGAATAGAAGAACTATAGCGAATCGGGGAAGTTTGATCAACCCGCAAGCATCTCTCAAAAACTGGAAAGTGAGGAAGTACAAGTCTTGTATAGACTTGGCAAATGGATTCTTCTCGCTGAGAATAGCAAGAGGATCTCAAGGTAAGACAGCTTTTACCCACAAAGGAAAGGCCTCTATGTGTGGCAAAGGCTTCCACAAGGGTACAAAAATTCTCCCAATGTGTTCCAGTCGGCTGTTCTGGAAGTGTTAAAGGGACTACCAGTGGCTGTCTATATAGACAATGTGTTTATAGCCAGTGACACCGAAGAAGAACATCTAGACTTGTTGCAAGAGGTGATTGAGAGGGTCTCGAAGGCAGGCCTCAAACTCAATCTCAAGAAGTGCCAACTAGCTCGATTCCAAGTAGACTATCTGGGGTTCCAGGTAGCGGAAGATTTGGGACTTTCGGGAGGACATAGGCAGAAGATTGAACGAATCTTGCCCCCAACCTCTGAAAATGAGCTGCAAAAGATATTGGGACTCTGTAACTATGTCCGAGATCATGTCCCTCACTACCAGAAGCATGCTAGGCTGTTGTACGCCCCCTTGAGGAAGACCGAAGTGGGGCAAGCAAAAGGAGCAGCATGGCCGTGGTCGGCTCAGGACCAGGAACACTTGGAACAACTGAAGCAAGCAATCAGGGAAGCTGTAAGGCTGGAACCGAGAGATTTAAAACCACGCTTGGTTGCCGAAGTGTCATGTGAAGACGACGATGCGATAATAAGCGTTAGGAATGAAGGAAATGGCCTGGTAACCTTATGGAGCTACACTTTGTCTTCAGTGGAGAAGAAATACCCACGTGAAGAGAAGGAGTTGGCCGTACTTGCTAGGTACTGGGAGTCCATCAAGGAGTTGGCCCGAGGACAAGGGATCAGAGTCATCACGCAGAGCCAGGTGCATAGGTTTCTGACGAAGGACACCGTTGATAGCACAAAGGCTACCAATGCAAGATGGGGAAAGTGGGGAGATATCCTGCTGGAACCTGATCTCGAGTGGATGCTCTATACGGATGGATCAAAAAAGGGTACGGATCAGTATGCTTATTGGGGCTTCATCCTGAAGCAGAATGGAGAGGAGCGTGTTCGTCGTCGAGGGAAGACAGTCGGTAGTGCACAAGTAGGAGAAATAACAGCAGTCCTGGAGGGAATGCTGGAAGCTGAGAGTCAACATGTGAAAAGGCTACAATTAGTAATAGATAGTTACTACTGTGCTCAAGCGCTCAAAGAAGATCTGGCCATTTGGCAAGAAAATGGCTACGAAGGAGCAAAAGGAAAATCGGTTGCCCATAGTGGAATGTGGCGGAAGATAGCTGAGTTCAGGCTAAGTCTGGAAGTTGATGTTGTCCACCAAAGGGCCCATTCCAAGGAGGGGGCCCATTAGCAAGGGAATGATCAAGTGGATCGTTTGGTGCAAGAACGCAGAGTTGTAGTTGTTGGATGTGAGAAGTGGGATGCGATGCCTAAGGGAAGGATAGTCCCACAGGAGTCCGTGGAGGGAGTGGTGCTGGCCGTACATAAAGCACTTGGCCATGTAGGCCCACTACCTACGCGAAAGGAGTTGGAAAAACTGGAACTTTGGATTCCGGAGAGAGGCATTCGTGCTGCCCTACGGAACTGTGAGGCGTGTGGGAGATACAACGCTGGCCGCAGGGGGCAACGAGCGTATGGGCTCACGATTAAATGCACAATACCATGGGGCTCGGTGAGCATAGATGTTGCTGGACCCATGGGGATTAAAGGTATGAAAGGAGAAAGATACACACTATGTCGGGACATGTGGGGGTAAAGGCAGTGAAGAGCGCGAACGCAAATAGCGTACTGTGTACCCTAGAGGAATGGTGCATGTGGCTAGGCATACCAAAGGAGCTAAGGACGGATAATGGAACGCATTTTAAGAATGCGTTAGTGGACCGGTGGTGTCGGAAGTGGGGAGTGGAGCGAGTCTACTCTCCCCCTTATACTCCACAAGCTAACGGGGTTGCTGAAAGAACCATCGGCCTAATCAAAAATTGGTTGGGGAAAACGCCAATGGCAGAGAATGGAGTACTAAGGCACTGGAGATTGCGGCTCAACTCAATGGGAGGTGGAGACAAGATAGACCCTCCCCTTCAGAAGAGTTGAACCAACGCCCCTTTGTGACGTCAGAAACTGGGCGGAACACAACAAAAAGAGAGGACCTGAAGAATGCAGGTCCATTCAGTGTTGGGCAGCAAGTGTGGATCAAAGCAAGAGAAGCACCGAGCACCGCAGCAGTGAAAGCCAAATATGACCAGACCGATATAGTGGAGGAAGTGTTGGACCAGAACACAGTTCGATTGAAGAGGAAAGGAATCCAAGGGGTGGAGCAGTTGAAGCCCATACCCGGTACTCCAACTAAAACCAAGGAATAACTTGAGGAAGAAATGGCCAGCAATCACACTGCTGAACCACCCTTTCTTGGACTGGCCACCTTTAAGGGGTTGGTTATCACTAGAAGAACCACAATCGGCCTTTGGGTCGGGAGAGCGTTTAACATCTTGGAAGGAGCTAAGGGAGGAAGCCTAACGGACCAGGCGGAGAGAGTCATATGGCACAGAGAGGAAGATAACTGCGCCATTTGTGGAAGAAACAAGGAGCTACCCACCATATGGAGCGGGTCATACCCTACCAGGCATATAGATCCTGCGGTGAATAGGATGAAGAGCATGGGAACGCGACACCCAGCAAAAGTAATGGATACATATGTATGTGCCTGTTGCAGCGGGTCCCAGCTGATGAGAATGCAGATCTATGAGCAGTGGGATGTCGGATCCTCCTGGGGAGGAAAGATCGACCAAACATGTGCAAGTACCTGGGACGGAAAGATGCTAGGCACTGTCCAGAGTGTCTCAAAGGACTAGGGAACGGTCAGCTAATCATGGCTGGGACGACAGGAGGATGGAGGATATCGCGGGCTGTAAGCCCCTTAGTCCCCCTGATACCCTTTCACGGAGCCGGAGAGGTGGGCTGCGCCCTGACAAAGGCCGCTCAGGATAGGATGATCCAGGAGTGGAGGAAGATCTACGGAGAATTGCAAACTGCGTGGCCCCTGCACATATGGACCGTCAGCCTGACATCGTTACTGGAAGAAACGCAGCGCTACCCCCAGGCTCTGAGAGTGTATCGAGATCCCAATTGGCGTGGATTCATGGGATCTTCGAACCAAAGACTGGGTCGGATCATCGGAACCGGTCAGTGGGAGTTAGTAACATGGGCCAGTCTGATACAGGAAATCTGGAACAGGGGAGACCTCAGGCTGTTGGGAATGGAGCCGAGGGTGAAAATATCCAAACATGAGTGTAATCTGTTCGGATACATCACTGCTTTGGATGCTTGGAAAAGGCAGATGATGTATAGGATGAAGCAAGCCCTGTATTGGATGGCCCCTGAAGAAGCTGAAATAGATGGCGTGTTGCAGATACCAGGTTCCTATGCAACCTGGAGCATAGCCCCAAGAGATCGAGAGCAAGTGGTTAGAGTTAGAGTGAAGGTGAACGTGGCCATGGTGCCATACCAAGGGTTGTACGGAGTAGGACTGGAGGTAGAAATGCAACCTCCAGAGAATCCTGTCGGTGGGCCATGGGAAGAGCCGTCATCGATGGGGCGGGGACTGATGGACGAGATGATAAGGGAAGGCGGAGCTCCCAGTGAAGAGGGAGGGGCGAGTGTGCCCATATATTCGTCAGAAGAAGTCCAAGCGTCGAGTGTGGATAGCGAAGTGCAGACAGTGAGGATTAAAGTCGAAGGCAAAGGAGTGCTTGAAGAGTCAAGTGCCCAACCTGAGGAAGAACCAGGACGTCGCCGAGTAGGCAGAAAGTCTCTGAACCCCAGGAGGCGAGCTTGCTCAGTAGGAGAAAAAGCATGGTGGAAGTGGTATCGAAGCAAGGGGGCAGACCACTAGGAAGGGACGGAGAAACAATGGACCAACTGGGCCGTTGGGGGAATCCCATCAGCCGTGGTCCCATTAACCTCTACTCTAAGCAAGACTATGGACTGACCTGTGAAACTCGACTATCATACAACTACTAGACTAAGAAGAGCTTGTGGACAAGGAATGGAAATTTAAGTCAAACCGCCGAAATAACCCTTAAAAACGATCACTGGTGGAAGTGGCTGCCGAACAACAAGACCATAGGGGGAGGAAAAATGGAGTGTATCCCAAAAGGCAGAACCCGGAGAGAGGAAAGAGGCCTCAAAGATCGGGCGTTACCCCTTCGATACCCATGGATCCTCAACTACTGTATCATAGGGATACATGGCATATGGATCAAGATCAGGTGGAGACCTAATTACCTAGATCCCGTTTAAGACCTGTACGTGGATGTCCATGTGGCTGGAACCCTGATGTGGACCACCAGTGAGAATATGTACCTTGAATTAGAAGCCCGCGTTAAAGATAGGAAGCACTGGATTATAGAAAACACCGAACTTGGTGTCAGGGCAAGAAGTGAAAGATACGACGTGTTGGGCAACACGGAGATCGAATGCTTATGCCTCAAGAACCTTCCTTTTGGAAGAATGGGGTGGTGGCGAAGAACAACCTTGGAGGAGACAGCGGAAGGAGAGCCCCTGTATGAAGAACTACTTCAAATCACGCCCAGTCGGAAAGATCCCTACCTTGACGACTACACAAGTCAGCCAACAGGCGCGTTTCTGTGGGAAACAGAACGGCCAGCCCCTCCCACTGAGGAGTGGCTAGTGACGTCATGGAAATGCGTGTGGCGTGGGCTGGACTATACGTTACCTAAAGCTAAGCGAGCTTATTATGAGATGTTGATGGCACAACGAGTCAGTAGTGCTACACCACCAAGACGCTCCCACCGGGAGAAGAGGAAAAGAAAAGAAGGATGGAGTGCGGGAGCAGCAGAGACCAAATCCAACTAGATCTGGTGGTCCAACGTCTCCAAGCCCTATTAGATCGTGACCCAGTGCGAGAAGATGTAAATACATATGAAGAGGAGCCTGAGCATGAAGTACCCTCAGTAATCCCTATTTATCAAAATGTTGGTATTAACAGTAACCCCCGAAGAGAGGTTCAGGAGAACCTGCGGCCCCGGAGACGACTGCCCCGAAAATGGCTCACTAGAATACGACTGCCCCGAAAATGGCTCACTAGAATACGACTTCCCCAAGGATGGCCCACTGTAGTAATAGCAGTAGCTATAGCTGCCCTAAGCATATCAGCCGCTGTACTCTGGGTAGTGAGTGCAGATGCTGCTCTGCAGCAAACAAAGTTAACCCCATCCCAAGGACCAATGTTGGACCTGATCATGGTCCGCTACAAAACCACCTCTAACGATTTCATTTTACCTTCCAAAACTGATATTTTGGAAGTCTCTTTCTTTTTCTTGTGCGAGGAAAATGAAATTATTTTCCCGCGCATTACTGCCTTCCCTGCCTCCCAGAGAACACACGCTGATGTTCCTGGTAAATCGTTGTTTTCTATGTATAGAGACCATTGTCTCTTGAAGTAACTGATGAATTCCGAGTCTTCAAGCAATGATGTATTCAATCTCCAGTTTCGTGTTGGTGGTTTACTGTTCTTATTACTTACCAGTGTAAGTGACACACTCACTTTAGCTTTTAAAAACCACTAGTGCACCTACCGGGTTGGAGAGGTAAGAAAGCATAACCGTGGACTCTGGCAACAATGGCACTGATGGACCGACCCTCAATAACACGGGCGGACCCTCGACATGGCAAGGGGTAATACGAGACGTAAGTGAACTTGAATTTTGGCTTTTATTCTCCTGTTGGGCAATTTATGGCTGCACGGGGATATGGCTAAGCTTTTAACCCTTACGTATGATGGTGGCGGCCCTACTAATAGCAAAGACCCTGATTCTGAGATTTATGTTTGGGGTTCGAGATAGGGCCATGGGACTATTAGTAGTGTACTTTCTGGGCCGGATGCCGATAGAGTCATCCTCCTGGGGGGGTAGAGGGAAGATCGCAATGCTTCTTACCTGGGTAGGCCTAGAGATGACATCCTCCTTTGTACCACCAGTACACTATGCAACGGTGGCACTGGAAGGCCTTCTACTGTTAATCCTTATAATTCACCTGGTAATGCTAGTATCCAGACTCAAAACTGGGAAACGGGCATGGTGGATTAAAACAGGGGCCTTATGTGGGTGGGGGTTCTCCTGGGGAGTTTTAGCCACACTGCTATGGTTTAGGTTAGTTAGTCCCTTATGCCTTGTTGCCTGGTTCATGACTTATGCTGCCCTCTTCCCGGTAGTAATCAGCGCTGTGGAGAGGAGTTGTAGTATAGCTACACCGGGGGGCACTACAGTGATCTGGCGTGTAGGTCCCTCGCCTCGAGCAAGGCGCTAGAGGAATTTGCTAGAGCGGTTTTTCTTTTTCCTTTCTCAAAGAAGCATGGTAGAAAAAGACTGTTAAGAGACTCTGTTCTATAAATCCATAGGAAACCCCCGAATGCGTGAACTGTGGAAATGATAACATGGAATACGCCTGGGTGCGACAGGAGACCTTTTGGGGGTTCTGCTGCTTCCTAGACCGAGAGACCCGCTGGAAGTGGAGCATGCTCTGCAACCAGACTCCCTGCGGCCTCTATGTCAAGACCGGGTGTGGGCTGCCACTACACCGATTGAGAAGGCCTGAGTTCGCTATGGTGCAGTACTACGCTGATGAAGTCTACCGAATCTACGGGGACCGAATCCAGTCCAAGAAAGTATGGTGGAAAGGCAGTCAGCGAGTTGGGAGAGTTCCACGGGATCTACCATTCTACCTGGTGGTTCCATGGGGGCAAGTACAGCTCGTCATCTCATCTGGACTGCGGGACGTGCATCGGCCTTAGCCCGTGGGCTCGGGCGGATGAGCGCCTGGGTCAAGTTCTGAGGGGCACCGGCGAGGAGATGACACTTCCGTGGGGACCATTGTCCATCCGACCACGGCGCAGAGTGATCCGAGAAGTTGCTCCATCGACGGCTCCGGCAGTGATACCCCCAAGGCCCGTTGCCATCAGGCCGCGTATCGAGGAGGAGGCTGCAGCAGATGTAGCAAATGTAGCAAAACTATCGCTTTGCTACAGCACTTATTATAAACATAATCGGTATTAACCATATACAAGGGTATTTAGCGATTTTTATAACCGTTTTGGAGCATTATATACCATCGGGGATTATTCGAAGATTGTATATGTGTACTATGTTAATCATACACTTAATGATTGCTTTGACTATGTGTTAATTACACATTATACCACTCTGATTGCTTTAGAAAATAAATATGTATTAAAGTGATGTAGAGTTAAGTAAAAACCCCTACACCAGATAGTAAAGGGAAGTCTCAGCAGCGTCAGCCTAGTAAAGTTCCTGTGAGCATCACTTGCAGAAACGGCATATACCAAAATAACCACTGTCCTGCGCAGTGCAGAGATGGGTTCTGGAAGTTTTGGGGAAATTCCACTAGACACAGGATTGGCTGTGCATTTGGGGAAATTCCACTGAGAGAGTTGGGGAAATTCCACTAGGCACAGGAGCGGCTGAGAAGTTCTGGGGAAATTCCACTTGGCACCGGATTGGCTGAGCCATTGGGGAATTTCCACTGGGAAGATCTGGAAAATTCCACTAGACAAGGGATTGGCTGGGCATCTGGTGGCGGTAGCCAATGGAGAGAGCTATGAAAAACCACTCCCACAGGAAAGATGGCATAAAAGGAGACTGCATTCGATCGACAGGGCTTTTTGCCACTCGCGGAGCTGTGTGCTACTCGCTGAAGCATTAAGCCTGGTTGGTCCTACCGGCTGACTCTGTCTCTGGATATAGAACCAACCACAGCAGCCAACCTTTGTCTTGCCACTTTAGGGAGCAACTTAGATCCATGAGCTCTTCCAGGGGAAGCCGTCGACCTGATCACTCGCCGTCCCATTCCCGTGGGTTAGGAATAATCCCCAGCAGAGAACGTATCCTTACTGGATTTACCTACCTATTACCTGGCATCGCCTTCTGGGTGGGATTGAAATACTTGGTTTCCAGATAGGACCTGGTCCTTACCTAGAGGTATGTAGGTGGAATTCTATTGTCCTTATAGTCATTGTTGTCTGCTTGTATGCCCTTGCTAATCTGTCCTAATAAAACCTGTCATCTGTTGCAACTGAACAAGAGTTGTTGTTAAGTATTTTCTGTGATACAAAAGAGTAAGCGGTGTGATACGGATTAAATTCCTTGGAGGTTGTTCCTGAACTCAATACAAACAGGTCCCTCGTTATCGCTAGCAGATAGGTAAACTTTCCCAGGTCTTTTCCAAGAGCAACAAACCATTTAGGGGGGAAGCAGTCGTAAAAGGCAGAGGGTCCGGTGTCAATCGTGACCAAAGCTAGTGGAGCGGTTACTCTGGTCATGTGCGATCCGGGTGCAGCGGGGCCGCCTTTGTCAAAGCTAAGGCTGTGAGAACCTGGGTGAGTTCCCCTTGCCCCTGACTAGGAAGGTCTTCAACCCTCAACGGGGGAGATTTAACCCTTTAAACGGAGTAGTCAGGTCAGGGAGATGCGCCTGCCTTGTCTCGCACGAGGACGGGGTAAGGGTCTTGCACCACCTGGGTAACAAGGGTCTTGCACCACCTGGGTAACAAGGGTTTTAGACAACATGTACGAGGACTGTAAAACTGTAGTGAGGTGTGCTGCAGGTGTGACAGAGGAATTCCGAGTGAAGGTGGGACTACATCAGGGATCAGCTCTGAGCCCCTTCTTGTTTGCTATGTGATGGACAGGCTGACAAACGAGGTTAGACAAGAATCTCCATGGACTTTGATGTTTGCAGATGACATTGTGATATATAGTGAGAGCAGGGAACAGGTGGAGGAGAAGCTTGATGGGTGGAGGTTTGCCCTGGAAAGGAGAGGAATGAAGGTCAGCAGCAGCAAGATGGAGTAAATGTGTGTAAATGAGAGGGACCCAAGTGGAAGAGTGAGGTTACAGGGAGAAGAGATAAAGAAAGTGGGGAATTTTAAGTACTTAGGGTCAACAGTCCAGAGCAATGGAGAGTGTGGAAAAGAGGTGAAGAAGCGTGTGCAGGCAGGCTGGAATGGGTGGAGAAAAGTGTCGGGTGTGATGTGTGATAGAAGAGTTTCAGCTAAAATGAAAGGAAAGGTGTACAAAACTGTGGTGAGACCAGCGATGTTGTTTGGTTTAGAGACAGTGCCGCTGAGGAAAAGACAGGAGGCAGAGCTGGAGGTAGCAGAGATGAAGATGCTGAGGTTCTCTTTGGGTGTGACCAGGATGGACAGGATCAGGAATGAGCACATCAGAGGGACAGCACATGTTAGAGGTTTTGGAGATAAAGTCAGAGAGGCCAGACTGAGATGGTTCGGACATGTCCAGAGGAGAGATAGTGAATATATTGGTAGAAGGATGCTGAGTTTTGAATTGCCAGGCAGGAGGCCTAGAGGAAGACCAAAGAGGAGGTTTATGGATGTAGTGAAAGAGGACATGAAGGTATTTGGCGCAAGAGAAGAGGATACAGAAGACAGAGTTAGATGGATGCAATTGATTCGCGGTGGCGACCCCTAACGGGATAAGCTGAAAGGAAAGAAGACAGTTTAACCGAGTTTTTTTTTTTTTGTAATATTTTCTCTGACAAAAATAGCTTCAAAATCTGAACGCATCAAAGGTCAACCGGCATTTCAAAATGTCTTTGTTTGATCTCTGAACGCACATACAAAATACAGAATTTAATTAGGCTTAGTAGGGATTTACACCACTAGTGTATTCATTAAAAAGAAATTGTTAGAACGTAGCAGTGTAGAACTGCACTGCTACTTATTGGGTAGGGTGTAATATTTTACCACTCTATGTATCTATTGTAGTGATAATCAGAAGTATGACAGCCATACAAGAAGAATGTACAAAATAACTTGTACTGTGCAGGTGTCCCTAATGTTGTGGCCAGTCCAGGCAGGTCTGTGTATTGACACCTGAAAATGAACAAAATTGTTATATTGTAGATAGCACGCCTGTTGTATGACGAGTCATGCAATAAGACAAAAATACATTTCAAGGAAAAACATAGTCATGCTACCCCACTTGAGTTGTTGCATGTGTTTCAGTCTTTGTTTTTCAACATCATTCTCCCATTCTCATTACAAATTCAGCAGTTGTTTCTCTGTAGTCAGATCCCTCATTTGCCATGCAAGCTGAGCTGTCAAGGGGGCTGAAGGGTGAATGTTTGGTGAGCACAATCTTTCCTTCAGTCCTTATCGCGCTTCCTCTCATCCATCCCTTTCTCGTTGTCTCACTTTTCCCTGAGTGGCCGCCCACCCTTTGCCACGACTTTGTTCCCCAAATTAACTTGGGCACCTTCTGTGATTGGGATCAGCCAGTGGAAAGTCAACTTTAACCTTGCTTATTAATTGGATATGGCACCCTCCGTTGTCAATGTCTCAAGTATATAGCACACATTTATTCTTTAAGTATCGTATTCATTGATGTAGTGTGCTTCTCAGCCCATTTACCATCAATATAACCAGCATTATAAACTCTGATCTAATTGTGCACCAAGGGTCTTCAACAGGTCATGTGAGCTACCAGTTTCTGGCCACCTTACTTTGAGTAGCTCACTAAGGGGTCAAATAATATTTGCTTCAACTTTTAGTATTTTCAACTTGGGCCAGAACTCCTGTTTCTTAAGACCCTGGCCAGATTACATTGACATGGCAACAATTAGAACCCAAAATCTGATATGAAAAAAATGCAACATACACATACATGCACTGGAAGCAGAGAGACACTATAAAATGAAAATAATAGATTTTGTTGGGAATAAACTCAATTTCATGGAACAAATACTAGAATTCAAGATGTAAATGTAGGTCAGTGCTTCTGATAAGAGTTCAGGCCAGCACTGAAGACTTTACTGGCCATGACAGCTCACCACTGGTTTAATTTGTACTTTACAATATTGGCTTTTTTGCTGATGTCCGATATGCTGTTATTGTCCAACTCTCAATTTCAGCATTTACATATACAGCATTTTCATATAATTTAATTACAAGGGAAAAAACATCCATCCATTCAAACATATTGACCAATATTATTTTTATGCCAATACCAGCATGTCCCGACTTTATAGTATGGTTATGCTTATATTGGCATAAAGCATCATAAATGGCTGTATGCTATTACCTTCTTTCAAATGGGCAAACCCTGAAATTCGTTGTGACTTCGCCTGTCAACTAGGGTGGTTACTTGGTCCCTAATACTTTTTGCCAAAAATGTACTCTACGTCTAACGCTAAACGACATGCTTATCAAAGCTGTCAGCAATGTTTGTTGTTTACTTTCGACTTTACAGTACGGCATATAGCGTCTGTCTAGTGTGGTATGACAGTAGAGACCTCCAGTTTAGTGCTTCAAAGGGCCTTTGAACACATTGAAACACATTGGCTGGTTGTGATATGTCAGCATCGACAATTCCTAGAGAAGCGATTAGCCTGCAGACAGGCAGAAAACATTCACTCTGTCCATTGCTGTCCTGTAGTCCTTCAAATTAGACATTCCTTCTAATACTGTCAAACTTGCATTTATGACTCTATGTCATATTTTTTGCATTCAAAGGTAACATTGCTGCAGGCCACCTTCTCAACCCACATTCTGACAAGCTGCTTGGGTAAACTCTGTGTAAAAACTGGGCTTTTTATAACGTGTGATCTGCACTCAAATGACTTCATTAATGTGAACGCAAGACAATCAAAGTGTAAGTGCATATTCTGTCCCATCATTTACTGACAATACTGTTCATGTACAGTATTTACTTACGTGCGCGTATGGCTTGTCCAGTTGGGGGCGCTATTGAGCTACAAAGTGACAGTTGTAAAGAAAGACTTAACCTCTTGCTCTGCCCAGAGAGACCACTCGATCAAAATTACAAAAGATGGTAGAAACACAATTTCAGCGACAAAGAAAGTGCTGACTCTCACACTTGATAACAATAGTTATGAAAATAGAGAGCGACAACACAAATACGGTACCTGTGCAGCGTATTTGCCATTTGGCACCAATTCAACAAGAAATGCACTAACTCTACTTCATTTATGCAACTATGCATAAATGGATGCACTCACAAACACATAGCCTTGACATAAATTCGACAGATAATAGCAGGCTGGTTGTTTGATTCAGGACAGAACACACACACACTATTTGAGCAGCCTGTGTGGATGTACTTGAGCGATGTTTGTGCATCTGTTTGGGGGCTTAAATGTGTGTAAATGCAGATGTGACTATAGATGTTTGTGTGTGTGTGTGTGTGTGTGTGTGTGTGTGTGTGGCTGCGTAGCCCAAAGCACTTTGGGCTCGACTAACAATGGGGGAGAGCTACAGACAGCTCTTGGCCCAGAAAATGTTTAAATATTTTCTCTCGAAATGCTGATGAAAATAAATGAGCAGCAGAAAAAACAATAACTGTTCAGCAAAGCCTTTTTACTTCACTTTCCATCTGTAGTGGAATCACATTGTCACACCTCATTCCCACACTGCATGCACACTGTTTGAGCACAGTGGACGTGTCTGTTGTTGATTTTTTTATAGACACATCAGCTCATTGCTGGTGGACCTGACAGGGTTTTGTTACAAATACAAGATATTCTATCTGTCCTTTCTCTAGTTGAATGGGTCAGAAGAGAGCCTGTTGCTCAAAGTTACATGATAAATTGGGCTTTTGGCAGTGGTGGGCGGTGCCTTTGGTACCTGGGCATTCAGCGGGGACTTAACCGTGCAGAATTTCTCTCAGCAGATACTGTGAGGGCCGGTATTATTTAAAAAAAAAAAAAAAAGATAACATTATACATTAGTGTTCAAATTAATAGCAGTGCAATTCGACTAACCAGATTAATCACTGTTACTAGTATATTTTTATTGCTACATGGCAAACAAGTTACCAGCACGTGCAGTAGATTCTCAGAAAACAAACAAGACCCAGCATTCATGAAATGCACGCTCCTAAGGCTGTGCAGTTGGGAAATTAGTTGAAAGAGGGCTGTTCAAAAAATAGCAGTGTGGTATTCAATCGGTGATCAATTTTGTGAATCGGGTGATCCCTATTTAAAGATGAGACCAGCACTTGTTGCATGCATTTCTCTTTTGAAACCCGAGGAGACTGGGTCATTCAAGACATTGTTCAGAAGAACAGGGTACCTTGATTTAAAAGTTGATTGGAGTGGGGAAAACTATAAAGAGGTGCAAAACATGTTTGGCTGTTCAGCTAAAAGGATCTCCAATGCCTTAAAATCAAGAGGAAAGCCAGAGACACGTGGCAGAAAAGGGAAAACATGGATGGATGGAACATCAGCCGATAATCAGCTCTAGGATGATCAAAGACAGTCTGGCGCTACCTCAGAGTACTGGGACAGTGAGAAGACGTCTGTGTGCAGCTAATCTATTTGCAAGAAACTCCCTCTGTTAAAAAAAGGCTAAAGATAAATGGAGGGACATTTTGTGGACTGATAAAATTGTTGTTTTTGAGTCCAAGGGCTGCAGACAGTTTGTAAGATGACCCCCAAACTCTGAATTCAAGCCACAGTACACAATAAAGACAGTGAAGCATGGTGGTGCAAGCATCATGATATGGGCATGTTCCTCCTACTATGGTGTTGGGCCTATTTATCGCATACCAGGTACTGTATCATGGATCAGTCTGCATATGTCAAAATACTGGAAGAGGTCACGTTGCCTTATTCTTAAGAGCGCATGCACAGCAAAATCTTGTTATGTTGTTATGTTATGGAGTGGCAAGCCCAATACGTGGACCTTAATCCAATGGGGAACTTGTGGGGTGACATAGAAAATGCTGTTTCTGAGGCAAAACCAAGAAATGGTAATAATTGTGGAATGTTGGTAAGGAATCTGGGAGTTGAGTAACAGCTAAAAGCACAGCACAAGTTGGTTGAGTCCATGCCACACAGATGTGAAGCAGTTATACAAAAACTGTGCTCATACAACTAAATATTAGTTTAGTGATTCACAAGATTGCCAAATCCTAGAAACATAAAAGTTTGTAAAAAATAGTTTTGTGTTTATAAAGTCAGCGGCAGACACTGCAATTTCTTGAACACGCCCCTTTCAACTAATTGCCCAATTGCACATTCTTACGAGCGTGCATATCATGAATGCGGGGTCTTGTTTGTTTCCTGAGAATCTACTGCACCGGGGCTCACAGTATCTGCTGAGAGAAATTGTGCACCTTGACTGAGATTCGAACTACGGTCCACTGTAGTTTGTAAACAATGGATGAAGGGATGGTAATTTCTGTTTTTCTGCCACTGCTTCTAGTTCTGCACAACTAGAAGCAGTGCAGCCAAGATTTATTAAGACTGTTGGGAATAAATTAATACGACTGCATAAAACAAACACTAGAATTTAAGATGCACATGTGGGTCAGTGCTTCTGGTAGTGTAAGGGCATCAGAGAATGCTTTTTTTGTCCTTTTTTTTTTTCTACTGGCTTTTGGGGCCGCGCAAGTTCATCCCAAAAATTCTAACAAGTGGCCACCCAAGTGTGATTGGAAGAAGAAAAATATTGTTGTCTGTGAAGTTTAGTATGCGATACAGTCTGTTAGAAGTTAAAATACCACATTATCAAGAAAATGTTTTATTACATTTAGTTCAGTTCACCATTTAGTTTGAAAAAATGCACATCTGAACCACTAAAAGCTATATGGGCCCATCAAACGGCGCGGACTAAAGTTAGATTCAAACAGTAATGGCCGGCCTTAGAGTGAAGTGTAATGCATTCTAGATGTAAATATACCTTGATATTGGAGCGTCTCTAACATGCTTCTCTAACAAAGTGGACGAAGCAACTTGCTTCCTGAACAGTTCCACACATTCCCATGAGTCAGCATCCCTGCATGGTCATCAGAGACAGTATTGGATAAGTGGATGTGATTAGCAGGAAACTTGAATGCGCTCTTGAAACTTGGAAAAACTGACAAACAGACTTGTGTCTGGTTGCTGTTCAGACACTGTAGATCTCACCTGCCTGAACTTATTGTAGTCATCAAGGCTGCTAAGAAGAGAATTAGGCCTTTTGACATTTAATAGCTTCTGTGCAAGATGACAACAAAGTGGTCATTAGAGTTCACCCGTGGGGTACTTTAGTGTGTGTTCTCATCTAGACAAAGTCAATGTTTATTGTCAGTCACAAATATCAGCCACTGTTCTTGGCTGATTATAATCCTGAAGCTAACTAAGAAAGTCCACAAAGGGTGACTGAGGTAACAGGACTTTTCTTGTTTGCTGAAACTCTTGACCATCCAAAAGGCTTTTTCAGGCTTCTATTTATACCTCTGGTGGGTGTGTCCCCTGGGGGTGGTGACGATATTGTTGTTGTTATTGTGGCCCAACGTGGCCAGTGAGCAACTGCCCTGCATAACAATAAGTCGTTCGCCTGCCTAGTGGCAAAACAACTCGTTAGTGGCAAGTCTTTCCATTGAAAGGTGGAGAGATATTAATATGTTGTTGTATTGTCTGCCTATTTTCTGTGAGCACCCGCAGGAGACATAGCCATTAGACACATAAATAGAGAAACTCCACACCTAAATTTCAGAAGTGAAAGAAAAGGTTTTAATTTAGTAATCCCACTTTTATCCTGATTAATTGGTTCCGACCCGACCGTGATAATTGAATTTCCACAAATTAGGATTCCTTATTTATGAATAAATTCTTAGAATGATTATAAATATTTTCATAGATAGAGCATAGAAAACCTGTTTGAGACTTTCTAAATATAGTTGTTACCATTATTAGAGTCCTCTAGACATGAACTAACACATCTTCTTGCAGCAGACCTCCAAAATCTTTTCTCTTTTAATGCACAGCATAGAACACTTGGCCAAGACTGGTCATGTTCTAACCAACTAATTAGGATTACCATCAACACAATTATCCAAATATATTGATTAATCACAATTCTTATGTACACATAAAAAATAAATAAGTAAATAACCTTGTTTTCTTCCCACTCCTTTTTGAGCCAAATTACTTTCTATTTATATGTGTATTTTGATTATGTTCTACACATTTGTTGTATATGTATATTTACACTACCCAGTGTGGGTGCAGTGTGTCCGGCATGGTACAATGTGTGTTAATATTGTGTTAATAAACAATGAATCAATTAATCAAACCAATAGTCACATTTACACTCGTATTACCTAATATAGTGGACATAATTAGAGTAAATAAGTAATTGAAGACATTAATAAGATAAGATATGGCTTTATTAGTCCCACAAGAGGAAATTCCTGAAATAAGACTCATGCTTGTGTGTTGCTAGTAGGGCTGTAACAAATTCAGAATTTAATTAAGAATGACCTCTAAATTCCTGTTCAATTCTTGAATTTGCGTTTGAATTTTGGTTGCAAACAGGAAGCAGAATTGTAATGCAAATTTGAATTGCATGAAGTGGAAATTCCATGGAATGCAAATAAACTCATAATGCATAATTATTGTGTATGTAATTATGCATTATGTCACATTATTAGAATATATTTAAAACATGAATTCTATACAAATCTTATCATATGGACTTAATGTGCACAATACTTTATTATAGTAAATAGTTGAGTATCCTAATTGTTTTTTTAAATTAACACTGAAATCCTACTCAAATAAAACAAACCATTAAATTAGTAAAAACATTCAAATTGTTGGATTGGAGGACTCCCAGAATACCTTGCTTTATCCAAGTCCAAAATGGCTGTTAAGATATTTTGTGTGATGTACACTAGTGAAATAGTTTGTGGTAATTATAGATAATTGAAGGCCAGGGCTGGTTTATACTTTGACTTTTGTAAAAACAGCTATATGCAAAATGATAATACAGGTGAAAGGATATCTGTCCTCATTCAGTTTGGTGAAGAAATTCCCACAACAAATGGAAACCATGCTTCACTTTGAAATGAAGATAAATTGTTAAACTTTGTTTAATATGATTTTGTCTGTGCTTCTATTTGAAAGAAAAATGTATCTTAAAAGTATGTATTTCTCATTGGTATGTGATAAGAATATTTTTTTCTAAATGTCACTGAATTAAATTCCACTTATTTTTCAAATTCAATTCAACATCCTATGGGGTGGACTCAATGTTAAATTTAAATTCATCCATTTAATTGAATTCTGAAATTCAGAATTTTCCTCAGGCTTGGGTGTTACAAATGTGTTCCCTACAGAATTTAAGTGGTGGGCAGACAGGAAGTGATGTCAGAGCATCAGAGTAGCCTGGTGTGGATTACTGCAACTGTAGCCCATGTTTTTATCAAGAATTTTTATGTCTGTTGTGAGATATTTCAAACCTCCAATAAAAGAACCAGCACTCAAGTTTCGTGTGTGTGTCTGACCGAACATTACAGTAACATTGCTGATACTTGCTGACCAGTGTAGAATACTACACATCATTCCCTGCGTCTATGAAAGCCTTATACGGTATTTGTATTCGTTATTTTAGTCATTTTTATGCTTGAACATTTTTAATTTAGGCAAATATCATAATGTGCATTTTTAAAAATTTAATCTGGGCCATATTCAACCACAAAACAGCACGAAGCGGTGAGGGACAACTGTACATTGTTAAGGAAGAGAGTAGAAACATATTTAGTATTTTTATTGGATGGCTGCACCAAGCCAAGCTTAGTATGTTTGGCTCTGAAGAAATTAATGAATATTATATTTACTATATATTATGTATCATGACAAACGCCTGCAGGAGACTTGGCATGCTGATGTCATCCTCCTCTTATATGTTTGTTTTCCGTCTGCTCACTGCTTCCCTCCTCCAGCTTCTCCACGCCAGACAGATATGGCTAGCCCAGCCGAAAAGTACAATGTGATGTGCTTTGTGTCAGCCATCGGACTCCCTGCTGCAGCATGCCCTCCTGCAGGACTTTCACAAAGTGGCCTTAAATGCACTGCAGCTATGCCGCTGTATATAGAGGATAACATTGCTGTGTCTAATTGGTCTACAGTGAAGGAACTGGGCATCTCCCCGGGTTCTTAATCGTCCCACTCAAAAGCATAATGGTAGATAAAAGATCAAACATTTATACCATAAATGCCCAAAGAGTGTACTTTTCTCTCTTCGATGCCCAAATAATGTGATTTTCCACTCTATTTAATCCTTAAAGTGACAACGTCGGGCTAAATTGTGGAGAAGCAAATGCATTTTCCTTGTCATTTCTTTGGAATGGGGTCCAAATACAGACACATTCTCAAATTACCGTTCCTACAGTGGAAGCTCAAACACATTTTGTGACGCTCATAACCAACTTCATTAAAATGGAATGAATTAGTTCCAGTGTCAAACCATCACTTTCATAATATGTTTGTTTAAGGGTAAGCACCATAGAAAATGAATTATTGAATAAGTGATATTCTGTACTGTCATACAAGTGTAAATCATAACTAAGATTAGACAGAAAAAACTATATGTTTACTCACTCATACATTTGATGCTTGGGGGTTGCATGGCTCAGCTGGTAGTCGTCTCCCAACCTAAAGGTTGCTGGTTTGATCCGCCTTCCTCACTCGACAGCCCCCAATGTTGTGCCATCAGTAGGTAAATGCGGTGACTGTCTCTAAGTGGTTTGAGTACTTTGAAAGTTGAAAAACGCTATGCAAATTAAAGACCACATGATATCTTTGATGACAAACATGGTGAAATTGTATCATTCTTAATGCAGCTTGTAGCTTTTTCACATGTTTTTTTTGTAGACTGTACATGTTGCATTTAATGCATACATGGTGTACCCAGCCATCCATTTTCTTCCGCTTATCCGAGATCAGGTCGCAGGGGCAGCAGCCTAAGCAGGGAAGCCCAGACTTCCCTCTCCCCGGCCACTTTGTCCAGCTTCTCCCGGCGGTTCCCAGGCCAGCTGAGAGACATAGTCTCTCCAACGTGTCCTGTGTCTTCCCCAAGGCCTCCTACCAGTCAGACGTGCCCCGCGGTCTCTCCCGGATAACTGGGAGAGCCCAGCCACGCGATCCTTGTCCTTTCGGTCACTACCCAAAGCTCATGACCATAGGAGAGGGTAGAGCGCCGACGGGTAAATTGAGAGCTTTGCCTTTTAGCTTAGCTCCCTCTTCACCTCAATGGACCGATGCAGAGTCGGTATCACTGCAGAAGCTGCACCAATCCATCTGTCCATCTCGCGCTCCGTCCTTCCCTCACTTGTGAACAAGACCCGAAGGTACTTAAACTCCTCCACTTGGGGCAGGATCCCTTCCCCAACCCGGAGATGGCACTCCCCCTTTTCCAGGCGGGGACCATGGACTTGGACTTGGAAGTGTTTATTCTCATTCCAGCCGCTTCACACTCCGCTGCGAACCAATCCAGCGAGAGGATTGACCCAATCCTGCGGCCACCAAACCGAAAATTCTGTCCATAAAAGTAATGAACAGAATCGGTGACAAAGGGCAGCCCTGGCAGAGTCCAACCCTCGCTGGAAACGGGTCCGACTTATCGCTGGCAATGTGAACCAAACTCTTGACACCGGTCATACAGTGAACAAACTGCCTGAATTAGGTGGTACGATACCCCATATCCCCGGAGCACTTCCCACAGCATTCCCCCAGGGACAAGGTCGAATGGTTTCTCCAAGTCCACAAAACACATGTAGACTGGTTGGCAAACTCCCATGCACCCTCAAGGACACTGCAGAGATTATAGAGCTGGTCCACAGTTCCACGACCAGGACAAAAACCACACTGCTCCTCCTGAATCCGAGACTCCCCTGACTAGGTACCAGGAAGGGGACCTCACCAGGAAGGCTGAGGAGTGTGACCCACGATAGTTGGAACACACCCCTCCGGTCCCCCTTTTTTGAAGGCGGGACCACCACCCAGGTCTGCCAATCCAGGAGCATCACCCCCATATCCACGCAATGCTGCAGAGTCGTGTCAACCAAGACACGCCCACAGCATCCAGGACCTTATGGAACCCCGGGCGGATTTCACCCACCCCCGGTGCCCTGCCCAGAGGAGACATTTTACCACCTCAGTGACCTTAGCCCCAGAGATAGAAGCAGCCAGGAAGTCAACAGGTACTGCTTCCTCATTGGAAGACGTCGGTGGGATTGAATGTGTGTACCTTATGGAGTAAATATTGCTGCTGTGACACCTATTTTTACTCACTAATAAGGTATTAAGCTATACTGCTGCCGGCTCTGTCTGGTTCTATGGTCTTAATCATACAGTGAGGAAAAAAACTACTTGAACCCCATCTGATTTTTTAAGTTTGCCCACTAACAAAGAAACAAGCTGTCTATAATTTTTATGGCAGGTTTATTTGAACACAGAGACAATAATGACAAAAAAAATCCAGAAAAATGCGTTTCAAAAAGAGTTATAAATTAATTAAATTATAATAAATATTTATATAATAAAGTAAATTAATTTTCATTTCCATAAAGGAAATAAGTATTTGATCTCTTTGAAAAATGTGCTTCAGTACTTGGTGGCAAAACCTTTGTTGGCAATCAGAGAGGTCAGCCGTTTCTTGAAGCCACAAGGTTTGCACACATCTCAGGGGGGATTTTGACCCACTCCTCTTTGCAGATCCTCTCCAAGTCATTAATGTTTCGTGGCTGATGTTTGGCAACTCGAACCTTCAGCTCCCTCCACATATTTTCTATGGGATTAAGGTCTGGAGACTAGGCCACTCCATGACCTTAATATGCTTCTTCTTGAGCCAATCTTTTGTTGCCTTGGCCGTGTGTTTTGGATCATTGTCATGCTGGAATATCCAACCACGACCCATCTCACCCAACACTTGACGGTACATGGCCCCATCCATCCTCCCTTTGATGCGGTGCAATTGTCCTGTCCCCTTGGCAGAAAAACACCCACAAAGCATAATGTTTCCACCTCCATATTTGACGATGGGGATGGTGTTTTTAGGCTCATAGGCAGCATTCCTCCTCCTCCAAACACGGCAATTTGAGTTGATTCCAAAAAAGCTCAATTTTGGTCTCATCTGACCACAACACTGTCACCCAGTCTTCCTCTGAATCAGTCAGATCTTCAGTGGCAAACTTCAAACGGGCCTGTAGATGGGCTTTCTTGAGCATGGGGACCTTGGGGGCACAGCAGGATTTCAGTCCTTCACGGCGTAGTGTGTTACCAACTGTTTTTGTGGTGACTATGGTCCCAGCTGCCTTGAGATCATTGACAAGTTCTTTCCGAGTAGTTCTGGGCTGATTCTTCACCGTTCTCATTATCATTGAAACTCCACGAGGTGAGATCTTGCATGGAGCTCCAGACCGAGGGAGATTGGCAGTTAATTTATGTTTCTTCCATTTGCGAATAATTGCACCAACTGTTGTCACCAAATGGCGATGGTCTTGTAGCCCATTCCAGCCTTGTGTAGGTCCACAATCTTGTACCTGACATCCTTGGAAAGCTCTTTGGTCTTGGCCATGGTGCAGAGTATGGCATCTGGATTAATTGATTGCTTCTGTAGACAGGTCTCTTTTATACAGGTGACAAGCTGAGAGGGCTGCCAATGTCAGCTCGTTACCTGTATAAGATCCACCTGGGAGCTAGAGATCTTGCTGACGGATAGGGGATCAAATACATATTTCCTCCGTGGAAATGCAAATTAATTTATAACTCTTTTTGAAACGCATTTTTCCGGATTTTTTTTGTCATTGTTGTCTCTCAGTGTTCAAATAACCCTACCATTGAAATTATAGACTGATCATTTCTTTGTTAGTGGGCAAACTTACAAAATCAGCTGGGGTTCAAATAGTTTTTTTATTCACTGTATTATTCTTCATCATCACAAAAAAGCTAGAAAACTGCAAATCAAACTGGTTAATGAAATATTTTTGAGCTATTTTAGAAATGTATTTTTCCAGATAAGTTGCAACACTGCCAGTGTTTAGCTTTCAAAAATTCCAAATGGGGACAGAAATAACTTACAACCTGCTGCGTTTCTTGCCAAACAAGAATGAAAAATCACATATTCACAGCCTCTTGTGTGATAGCCTACTCATGGAGAGTGCACAGGGATAAAGCATCACTTTTGAGAGGTCTGTTTGTTCTTGCTGCCTTTTGAGAAGTGCCAAAAAGAATGGGGAACATGAAGGATGGCTCATTACATGCTGATAGGGCACGTTCTGAAAAAGAGTTTGTTGTTGGAGGCGAAGATGGACCAAGTGTGGTCTGCATTATAGGCAGGGAACATATGGCGACATCAACGCCCAGAATTTCAATGTTATGCATTATGCAGTTTCTCATGAGACTTATGTTGCATTATCACTTTTGGAAACAGGAAAAATGAAAGGTTTCTAATCAGTGAAAAGTGAATTCATGATGTATGTTTATAGATACAAGAGTTAAACATGCCTTTAAGTAATACATCTTTTGGGATTTTAGACCAGAATATCCTATTTTGCCTTGAGCTATGCACAAAGGACAACCTTTATTAGCACTGAGCAAGAGCAGTGCGACCTGGATGCGCAACCATCTAGCAGACCCAACAGCACATACAATATAACGTCATTGCATATTCAAGAGGCACAAGCAAACAACAACCTGGCAGGCTTATAAGTTGTGTGTGTGTTTGTTCTGCCAGGTTGTTTCTCATGCTTACATCGTATCTGCCGCCTACAGTGCAATATGGCCAACTCAATTAGTGCACGCAGAAATACATTTTCAAATTACAACAGGTAAGGAAAACGTGACTACATTGCACTCCTTTAATTTAGGTTTTTAAGTACCGGTAATTTCTGTGTTAAGTTATACAGTAGTTCTTCAATGCAGGTTTCAGGTCAAAAGGATAACCACATGCATTAGGTATTCACTTCTTGTGGACAAAAGAGCAATTACATGCTCAATGTCGGGATAATTCCCCTTAGCACAGGGGTTCCCAAACTTATTTTTAAAGCGCCCCCCTTTTAGAGATAAAATGATTTTCAGAGCCCCCCCGGCCGAAAAATTTGGTAATAATGAAAAGTGTTTGTGATAGCCCCATGCCCCGTCTGTCATAACGCCAGGCGCGCCCTCCAGTTTGAAAACCACCGCCTTAGCACATCCATAAAGAATGGCTGGCTTTAAACTATGAATACATTAAGTAGACAACCACAATCTATACTCAATGTGTATACCATAAAGTTTATAGTTGACTCAAAAGTCAACCCATTTTAATGACATTAAAACTACCTTGGTTAGCATTGAACATTCACGCCACAATTTTGCCTCGGTTTGCGTGCATTCTCCAGTTAGCGTACATGGCGAGCATCTCGACGTGTTATTAATATACTGCGTGAGTCCAAAGGTGTTTTCAATGTATTTTATAACAAATCGTCCTTTCAAGTTGGCATCCTATTAGCTAACAAAATGGAAACCGAAACAGAAAAAAATCAGCTGCGTTATTGCCTATCTCTGACGTCCTCAATGCTCTCAAAAATGTTAACACAGAATTATTTCCAAAGACACGATGTGGCAAAGAGATCAACCACCGCCTTACACCTTTCCAATGAGTTATTTAGTGGATTTAAAGTGTTTTCTAACTTTTTTTTGTTGAAATGCGGGCACTTGCAACTTTCTTTGGCTGCAGCTTAGGTTATTAAAAGTGAAAAACACTATTAAATTAAAGAAATAAAGTAGTGGTTGATATCGTTGCCACACCTTCTTTGGAAACAATCAAGAATCACATCTTCAGTGAAGGTAAAAGTAACCTTAAACGGTAATGTATTTCCCTTTATGTATTTCACATTGTTTTCTCCATGTAAAACTATAATTTTACATTTTACACTTTCTGGGACGATTACTTGAATTATTTTTTCTTATGGGAAAAATGTATTCGGTTAAAGTCCGTTTTGGTTAGTGTTAGACCTTCTGGAACAAGTTAATGACGCTAATCAAGGTTCCACTGTATGAGAAAAAACAGAAATGACATACTCCAAATTAAACGGTGACAAGTGTTCTACACACTAATAGACTTAATGTCAAGTAGTTTTATCAGATCATTCTTTTTCATGTGCACAAAGTTGATATGTATTCAAACATTCAACCACAGTGTTGTGCATACAAAATAAAAACATGCATGGTCATATTTGAGGTACTTTTATTTACAAAGCCCGTTAAGAGATCTCCATTATTCTGCACATGTAGAAGTCTGACAGATAAATATGTTCCTGCTGATAACCTGCAAAAATAAGAACATTAATGTGAGATTACTTGCACATATTACTAAATTATCCATATTACAGATGCCTATGCTATGATGTTGATAACTACTTAAAACAGACTTGACTTGTTCGTAACAAAAATACAATAATGGCATATTAACTAAAGGCATGTATAGTAAATCAATAAGGGAATTATCTCACCTCAGAGGACATTTTACTTCTTCAGGAGCTGATGCCTGACAACAATGAAGGGGAATGCAAAACCGCTGCCGAAAAACACCACCATTGTGCCCAGCAGACGCCACTTGTTCTCGACGGAAAACGGAAGATTCTTTAAAAGCACAGTGGTTAACAGGTCAGTCAAGTAATGACAAGATAAGTGACAGAAATGAAATACTTCTTTCCTTTAGACCTCTTTTCATTTGTTTCCAATGAAATACTATTGTAAGGAGAATGTAAAGTGTCCTACACTGTGTACAAATCCAAAATGAAAAGCTGCAAAGGCCACGAGTGTTAATTAATGAGATGACACCTACTAGGAACATGCATTCTCTTTGGTGCTATGAGCTAACATAAACATACAGCAAACGTAAGGAACGGTATTTGTACATGTCCTCCACAGCACACACCAGAGACGAGACTCAAGCTAACTGGCCAATTTCCTCCTTGCTGACGTGACTAGTCGGAAACATGTTAACGTACGGGACAATATCCACACTCACGCCTTTTATTTGCAAACATGGCGTTCATTTTGTGTTTATACCACGAACGTGTATATTATTCAATACTGGCGTAGCTAGCTTAGCAACAAAGTTTATGCTAACAAGATGCAGCCTGCCAAAATAACCGTTCTCAATGTATATGGAAATATTGTTTTGTTAAGAAGATGACAGAGTGCAATTACTTGCACAGTGATGCGTGGCTTAAGAGACATTGCAACCAGGATGTGAACGACGTGACCTCCATATTACCTTAGCAAACAGGCTCCGGACATATACCAGGACGCCATTTCTATTTACCTCCTTGAACCCAATAATGTATTGCAGTGATTGTCTTACTTTTCCGGGTCCTTCAGCATAATGTGAAGCGCGAACAGCAGACGTCGCGAATCGCCTTACAGCGTGTCCCAGCATGATTTCGTCTTGGCTTCAGTGCTAAGTTGCTAACTGCGACCTTCTTGTCTCTGAGAGGGTGCTTGGAATGACGCAACTGATGCTGGGAAACGCTAGAGCGCTTGGGAAATGTAGTTCATGCTAGGCTGCTGACGTTAGCTTCCCATTTGAACTTCGTGAAATAAAACGGTTATATTAGTCATCATTAATAATAATTAGTTATAACTAATTTAATATGATGCATTATTTGAATTTTACAAATTAACTAATCAGAGATTGATCACACATATATACATTTCTGTGTGTGTATATATACATATACTGTATATCTGTATATATATGAATCCATCCATCCATCCATCCATCATTTTTCTATCCTCATTAGGGTCGCGGGGTTTGCTGGAGCCTATTCCAGCTGACTTTGTGCGAGAGGCTGGGTACACCCTGGACTATATTCGGAATTCACCAAGCACATATATATATATATATGTGTGTGTGTGTGTGTGTATATACATGGGCAATGTAGAGGCACTGACTACAAAAGGAGTCAGCTATACAAACATGAACCCAAAATAGAAGATAAGCCTATACTTCAATTTTGACCTTAAATGAAACAATTAGGTGTTTTTCAGTCTTTTATTTGACACTTCAACCAATTGCACACTGTTGAACAAAAATTTGATGGCAAGAAAAAACAAAAGAATATTTATTACAAAGTCAAATTAATATTGTTTTTTCTGATGTCTTCTTTTAAAAAAAATGTTGGTCTTACCTTTACTTGTAAATGAACTCCATTCGCCTGTCCTTTAGTTTTGAAATGTAATATTCCATTTTGTTGGAAATGAAATGGAAATACTATGCAGGTTGTTTCTTCATAGCTGTGTGTTTGAGGGAAAAAAGATAATGTTACACGCAGACTTTTATTTATTTTTTTATTTTTACGAGCGTCTTCTTCTACGCATTGCTGCTATCCTGCCCGCATGGCTAAGCAAATGCACGGGGATCAGTCACGTGACATCTGGAGCTCCATGATGTTCAACACACTTTCATTAAATATTATTACACAGCCTGTTAAGCGTTAGTATGTGCAGTACATGTGTGATAAAACGTGAATTATTGGCGACGCAATGAGGAAACACCAATGTCTCTTGGATGAAGCCACGGACCAATCACAGCCTGCCTGAGTGGACGTGTGCGCGGTCGCTTGAAGCACCATGAGAGCGATGACTCAACGTGACTCTCTGGCTGTGCTTCCTATGCATTTGAACCAGAATTGTGAAAATTCAACAATTTTACTGATGATATCATTGAAATTATTGGATTGAAAAAAAAAATCAACGTAAAGCCCGAACCATTGAACTAAAATGGTAAAATGTTATGTAATCATAACTTTTTTTACTATTCAGTATTCACATGCAGTGGAAAGGAATGACCACCAGGGGGCAGTTGTGAGGCTCAGCTGCACTTGCCGACCCTGACCTACCTCACTGTCAAGTACAGATACCCAATCTACATAGGAACCTCTATTAATTTTTTCAATATATTTTATCTATATTCATCTTTTTTTACTTTTATTTTAATACATATTTCATTGTGGTTCACTGTCTGTAAATGTGGCAGAAGGCAAATATAAATAACATGAAAGTAATTCAGGTAATATTAATAGGTTTTCATTGTTTGTTCTCCCACATATACAGTGATAAATCACTTTAATTTGGGATTTAAACATTAATAGTACATTTATTAATTTTTCTTTATGGGTTCTGTTCATTTATTTTATTGGTCATTTACAGGCAAAACCACAAAAAGGAATTAAACAAAAACACATTTCAATGATAATCTAGGAGAACTAAAGAGAAATATAATGTGCTTCTTTTAACTTTCTTTCTAACAATGCCAACAACCCTCATGTTATTCTACCTATTTATGAATATTTTGCACATGGGATGGTGGGGAAAAAATGACAATGTGTTTCGATGTGTGAATACAAAACAATGCACTTCTAAATCCAGCAGCTTTGAGGATGAATTTCTTGCAATTTTTGTATAGACACGTCACATCATATTATATTATTGCAGGGTTGGTGATACGTGTAAGATATCAAGTTTATCAGCAAAACATGCTAATCAGTGCCCATTTCTGTTAAATGAGAAGTGAGCCGTGCATCCCTGCCTTTCCCCCTGTATCCCCACGAGTTCATTTATTCAGTTCATATTGAGTCTCATGGTGAGGCTTAATAAATAGAGCAGGTGCACTGTAAGAATAAAGCATACACTGGCCTAAAGTTAATACACTGATATACATCAGTCATTTGTTTTAAACAGCCACCCTCCTCCTACCCCCCACGTTTCATACAAAGTCATGTCCTTTCTTTTTGTTACAAGCTTTGGAGTAAAACACTGCACATGAACTCATTGAAAATGCATCCATTATAGAAAAGAGAAATCACTCCATGCAAATGTAAAAAATATTTTAATAGAACTGCAGACACACATCAACCTTTTATGATGAGATGCTTAAAATGCACTCCATATCATGGAAACATAGTCTAAGGACAGCTGACAGCAAGAAAAAGTAATTTACAAAAACTAAATAAACAAACACGGTGTTTGTGTCATAAATACTTTTCCTGTTTGCACTCATCGCTTCCTGTCCCCACGCCTGCACTGCACTACAAACCCCTCCGGTCACCAGCACTAGCAAGGCCCAGTTTCTTTACATCTTGTAATAAATTATTTCGGTCAAATCTCACATCGGTGGGGTCCAATCTGGTCTAATCATGGAATACTGGATGAGCACACTTGTGGTTTCTGAAGACTGAAAAGGCATTTGAACTTGTCCCTTTGGCTGTTCAGAGGAGAGGCTTGTTTTGCATCACCAAGTTGGTGGTGGATGTTGGAGTGTGCCAAGGCTGCCCTTTGGCATTTGTTGTCTTCATTATAGTTATGAACAGCCTAACCATAGCGTGTGATGGTGGCCTAAGGATCTCATCTCTGTTATGTCCCGACCACGTATACCTGATGGCTTCATATAGCTGTGACCTTCATAGTGTGACGTCAATAACCATTTCTAAAACCCGGGGTCATGGTTCTCAGTGCGAAAAAGGCGGACACGAGTTTGAAAGGATTGTCAGATTGACAAACTAAGGTGTTCAAAAATCCTCTTAAAAGGTGATGTCATGTTTGTGCTTTTAGTTCCACTGCTGGAATATCTGGAATGAATAATACGAGTCTCAGTGTGCCTCAGATGGAGATATTTATTTGAATTTACAGTACCAGGCTATGACTTATGGTAAGCCAGTGTCTCTCGGAACGCCATTTATAACACTATGTGCTTTGTCAGTGGTCACATGGGTGAAGGGAAGAATTAAAGAAACATATTATACAAATAATTTCACATTACTGTCATATGAAATAATAACCTGTATTCTCATTTAAGACTACCAATTAGCATGGAGTTGAAACTACTCTGATGCAGTCACATCTGTAAACAAACCTAATGAGGCTTTGCCATGATGATATAGTGGCGTCTGTGCATAATTACAGTACAATGTAACATTAGCAGTTTGATTTACACAGCCATTGACAAGCAAAATATGTGACTGTAAGTAATAAATATCCAGGACTTTACTGTAATTACATTTTCAGTCTATGGCTGGTAGTACATAGAAGGTTGAACTACTAAAGTAAACAACCTTGCTCAATCTGTGTACAGTTCAAGCACAATTTAATTCCACAAAAGAAAGAAGAAGTGATGGGTAATGGTAATCAATGAGGACAGCGATGAGGGCAGTTCATTTTGCGTGCCACTTTAAGACGTCCTGCGTAATTGCCAGTGATGGGGGCTAACATGGACAATTACATTCTCAAGGTATGTGGTAAAAAAGTGAAATATTTAGGATTTTTTTTTTTTTTCATGTGAGGATGCATTAGTGGAGCCAAAAAGAGAGTCATCTTCATCAGGAAGTGACAAAAGTGAGGTGATGTCTACTGTGCCTTTCTGTGAATCCCTCCCCCATCATCAACATTATCACCTTTTTGCTGATTGGCGTATCACAAAAATGCTCACTTATCTAAAGTCATATTTAATTCTATTCAAAGTATTGCTCCCTTTGTACTAAGCTGCCAGACCAGTATGTTCCAGTAAATTACATTTCTGGTTTTACAGTTATCATCACACATTTTTCCTTTGCCTTTTTGTCACAACCCTTCTGTGGAGATATCACAAAAAGTCAAAGAAAATGGAAATCACACATGTGGAGTCAATCTTTGCTTCAGAAACAGCATTTCTGATGTCACCCCACATGTTCTTGAGGAACATTGGATTGGGCTGGCTACTCCATAACATAACAACATAACGAGATTTTGCTGGTGTGTTTGGGGTCATTGTCTTGTTGAAACGCCCATTTCAAGGGCATGTCCTCTTCAGCAAAAGGCAACATGACCTCTTTCACAATTTTGACATCTCCAGACTAATCCATGATCCCTGGTATGAGATAAATAGGTCCAACACCATAGTAGGAGAAACATGTCCATATCATGATTTGATCACCCTGGAGCTGATCATTGGCTGAGCCTTTGCCATTCTGTTTTCTGCCTCGTGTCTCTTGTTTTGCTCTCCATTTTAAGGCATTGGAGATCATAAGTTTTCCCCTCTCCAATCAACTTTTTAATCAAGGTACGCTGTTCTTCTGAACAATGTCTTGAATGACCCATTTTCCTCAGGCTTTCAAAGAGAAATGCATGTTCAACAAGTGCTGGTTTCATCCTGAAACAGGGGCCACCTTATTTACACCTGTTTTTTCACACAATTGATCACTGATTAAATGCCATACTGCTATTTTTTAACACCCCTTTTAACCAATTGCCCTATTGCACAGCCTTAAGAGTGTGCATATCATGAATGCTGGGTCTTGTATGTTTTCTGAGAATCTACTGCACCTACTGGTAACTTGTTCGCCATGTAGCAATAAAAATATACTAATGACAGTGCTTAATCTGGTTTGTCACATTGGACTGCTATATATACAGTAAACCGTATGCTATATATATACTGTATATATATACATATGGTCAAGAGCCTGCATCTTTATTACCATGGTAGTGCATTGTAGGCAGAATGCGCTGTGATTTGACATTAACCTTTATTGTGAATTAGCGGGGTAATTGCAGCTGGTCCAGCAATCTCAGGATGACTAATGCTATATGCCCTCTGATATTCAGGGTTAGGTTTTTTAAAATAGCATCACTCCTTGTCTAGATTTGAGTTCATGCCCCATGCAGTTCTCTCTAAAGCATAATGTTCCAATGGAGCTTGGTGACCCCGACTCCTCACCATTACTCTTCTTCTGGAAAGATATGGACACTGCTGGAGTTTACATTGTGCCTACCAGGTTTGAAAGAATATTTAACAGGAAATTGTAAGTAGTTAACATGTCATTTTTTTACATCATCTTACACTTTCTACAAGATGTTGGAATCTGCTGACAGTGTTTGGTGTGGTTTAGGTCAGGGCTCTGACGCAACAAACGCATCCCAACTATCCCTTGCTAACATTTCTTTATTCCCTGCGACATAAAAAACAAACAAATAGCCCAGACAACGACCTCATTGGTCCAAACAAAAAAGCCTACCAAAGCAAGGCGTTCTGCTATCTGAATCATGCTGGGTCCACTGTGAACCTTTTGTGCTTGATACATTACAAGTGATCCAAAAGAATATTCTGTTATGCTGAAACTTCAAGCTGAGCAAATAAAAACAACTTTCCCCTCAAGGGTCAGTCTCTCTTTTTTGTCCCACTTTCTCTATCCAGCTACTCTCTTTATTGCCTGCAATACAAGTAAGCCCCATTTTGGAGAACCCTTGAGGTATGAAAAAAACTTCAAAAAGGTGTGATTGAAAAATTATTTCATTTGTGTTCATTTCTACAAAACATTTACGCCTCTAGCATGTATTGTCCCCTCTTTTTTCAGGTGGTGATTTGCGAGCGGGACGCCAACTTTGGAGCTTTGTGCCACAGTTGAAAGGGATTTAAACATGTTTTTTTTTAAAAGGACCCAAAGAAGCAGAAACTTCTTGTCTTTGTGCGCTTCTTGTCCATTTCTATGTGCATTAGAACTTTTGTCAAGGTTATTTAGCGAATGCAGGTGTCGGTTATCAACAATTTAATGATGTCCAATACAAGAGATCATCAAAAACTGAATTAACAAGAGTTGCTGTATTAATTAACAGTACACTAAGGGCCTGATCTGCTAAGATCCCAAATAACAAGCACTAAATTGTGTGAGTAAAGTAAAACAAATTGCACATACTATTTGTGGATGTGTTGCGGCCAATTGCTTGCACAATTTTGAACAGATGAAAAAGTGGTGCAGATTGCCCAATTTAACTGAGGATTTTGCTTGTGCTATCGGCTGTCAGGGTCGTGACAGGCGCACATCTCATTATTACGCCAGGAAAGGCAGTGTTTTTCCATAGGCAAAATAGCAAAATATCCAAATCAGCCCTTTAAGCAGCTAAAAAATGGCATTACTGGATAGACGACATGTCTCCACTGTTTTTCTTTCTGACAATCCATGATGTAACTGATGATGTCATGAACAACAAAGGCGTTTCGTGATATATGACACTTATCCGAGTGACTTATGACACTCACAAATTACAGCATTTGCAAACACTTTGTATTCAACCATATGGATTCTTTGGCGGGCTCAAGGTAAATGTCAAAAGTCAACATCACAGCATGTGATTGTTCTCAAAGGTCAAGTCTCTACCTCTACCAAAACATGATTCTCTTTCAAAAATGTTAATAATAATTTTGTCAACATGATACAGTGTGTGACATTACAAAGTACATATTAACAATGGATGACATGGCAGAGCACCCATCACCATTACGGATGGCATTAATACTTCCAATAATTTCCCAGTCAAATGTGAAAATAAAATAAGGCAGTCTTTTATTGTCATGTGTCTCTTTAGTGTCGCGTTCACTTGCGTGTGTCAATGAGTCTTTGCTAATCCCAGTAGTCCATCGAATATCAGCTCCTGCTTTAGCACCCTGCCAGGCATGAGACGAGGCCACAAAGCCACCTGTCAACAGGACGTTATGCAAAGCTCCAGGCTGACCAAGGACTGACCGGGAGCATCTGTGCCACAGTTTGCGTCTAATACTCTAATTAGAGCTGTCAAGCTGTCGTACTCGTTGCCGCCCTCTGGTGCTAACAATGGCGCCTTCCATTTGGTTGTCATTAGTGACATTAACAAACACAGCGATGAAGAAAACAGGTATCTGCCAGCAGAATGTCCACTGGCGTGATGGAATGGCACAGGCAGTCAGTAATGAAGATAAAAATGCAGAGCTAAGAATTCTGTTCGTTCCCATTTTAACCTATAGAGGCCAGTGTTGTTCAGTACTCAGTACAGTAACAACTTCACAGTTTTAGGTGCACCTCCTCTAGGGGGCGTCAAAGCTTTCATGGAGGTACTACAGCGGCAGAAAAACAAATACGTAAGATAACTAATGTTATGTTAAAGGCAACATTTGGTTACAAATGTGAGAGAAGAGAAAAGTCCAGACAACCAGGAAGCAAATATTAAAGTTGTTTACACAGTATTTTTAAAAACTCCTGGTTTGAAATACAACAAAGTCTTTGCCGTGTTTTTTTTTATTTTAAATTATCTTAACATTTTTTTTGTCTTTACCTAAAATAAAAAAAATAAATAAACAGTCATCCCTCACCATATAATGGTTTGAATTTTGCTGCTTCACTCCTTCATGGTTAACAAAAAAAAGAAAAGATGATGCTGCTTCATGGTTGACAACGGTGAAATATTTTTTTAATGGTAATAATTTCATTTATTTAGAACGTGCATACAAGTTACAGTGGAATACATCAAATACTACAATTCACAGTTCCACGTGTCCAAAAATTATCAAAAAGTATCAAATAAGCAAAGTTTATTTAATCCTGTCCCCTATCCATACATAGGATAAAATAATAAAAGGATAAGCTAATTTATCCATCCATCCATCCATTTTCCTCCGCTTATCTGGGTCCGGGTCGCGGGGGCAGCAGCTTCAGTAGGGAAGTCCAGACTTCCTGGTCCTCAGCTACCTCTTCCAGCTCTATCGGGAGGACACCAAGGCGTTCCCAGGCCAGCTGTGAGACATAGTCCCTCCAGCGTGTCCTAGGTCTTCCCGGGGGCCTTCTCCCGACTGGGCATGCCCGAAACACCTCACCAGGGAGGCGCCCGGGAGGCATCCGGACTAGATGCCCGAGCCACCTCAACTGGCTCCTCTCGATGTGAAGGAGCAGCGGCTCTACTCTGAGCTCCTCCCGGATGGCCGAGCTCCTCACCCTATCTCTTAGGGTGAGTCCAGCCACCCTACGAAGGAAACTCATTTCCGCCGCTTGTATCCGCGATCTCATTCTTTCGGTCATGACCCATAACTCATGACCATAGGTGAGGGTGGGAACGTAGATCGATCGGTAAACAGAGAGCTTTGCCTTCCGGCTCAGCTCTCTCTTCACCACGACGGTCCGGTACAGCGACCGCATTACTGCAGATGCTGCACCGATCCGTCTGTCGATCTCACGCTCCAACCTTCCCTCACTCGTGAACAAGAACCCGAGATACTTGAACTCCTCCACCTGAGGCAAGACCTCACTCCCAACCCGGAGGGTACAGTCCACCCGTTTCCGACTGAGAACCATGGCCTCGGATTTGGAGGTGCTGAGTCTCATCCCAGAAGCTTCACACTCAGCTGCAAACCGCTCCAGTAAACGCTGAAGGTCACAGCCTGATGAGGCCATAAGGACCACATCGTCTGCAAATAGCAGAGACGAGATCCTAAGGTCACCAAGCTGGACTCCCTCAACACCTTGACTGCGCCTAGAAATTCTGTCCATGAAGATTATGAACAGAATCGGTGACAAAGGGCAGCCTTGGCGGAGGCCAACGTTCACCGGAAACAAGCTCGACTTACTGCTGGCAATGCGAACCAGGCTCCTGCTTCGATTGTACAAGGACCGAATGGCACGTAGAAGCGGACCATCAATCCCGTACTCCCGGAGCACCCCCCACAGGACACCACGAGGGACACGGTCGAATGCCTTTTCCAGGTCCACAAAGCACATGTAGACTGGTTGGGCAAACTCCCACATACCCTCGAGTACCCTTGCAAGGGTGTAGAGCTGGTCCAGTGTTCCGCGACCGGGACGAAAACCACATTGCAGCTCCTCTAACCGAGGTTCGACTAACGGTCGTACCCTTCTCTCCAGCACCCTGGAGTAGACTTTCCCAGGAAGGCTGAGGAGTGTGATCCCCCTATAGTTGGAACACACCCTCCGGTCACCCTTTTTAAAAATGGGGACCACCACCCCGGTCTGCCAGTCCAGAGGTACTGTTCCTGACTTCCATGCAATGTTGTAGAGGCGTGTCAACCAACACAGTCCTCCAACATCCAGAGCCTTGAGAAATTCTGAGCGGAACTCGTCTACCCCCGGAGCCTTGCCACTGGGGAGTGATTTGACTACCCCAATTACCTCAGCCACGGTGATAGAACTGTCCACGTACGTATCCTCAGACTCTGCTTCCTCTATGGAAGGCATGTCAGTGGGATTGAGAA
>QODF01000097.1:407069-463550 GCA_024372805.1 Oostethus manadensis | reverse complement strand
GGTATGAATGTGAGTGTGAATGTTTGTTTGTCTATATGTGCCCTGCGATTGACTGGCGACCAGTCCAGGGTGTACCCCGCCTCTCGCCCAAAGCCAGCTGGGATAGGCTCCAGCATCCCCGTGACCCTAATGAGGATAAGCGGTATAGAAAATGAATGAATGAATGAATGAATATAATAAATATAACTGGTAAATGGGATAATACAGTGGTTCTCAGTTATTTTCTCTAACCCCCCCAAGGACCAAATGGATGGTTGTTGGATAAATGTTGGGCTTTGTCCTGCTCATCGGACGCTCAGTATCTCTGGGGATTTTTGGGGCAGGCAGTGGGCTGGCCTGGACGCTCGGTTTCTGCATGATAATTGGAGGATCTGTCTGAGGCAGAATCCCTTTTTGATTGACAATGAAATGAGCTAATCAGCAATCTTGAAATATAAACCTCCACAGAATTATTGCTTTTTATTTTGTTGTTCTGAATTGATCAAGGGATTTGGCCAATCCCCAGAGACTTTGTCTTTGTTAAAAACAACTAGCATTTGGTGACTCTCTTCTGTCACTCTGCGCTTTCATTCCCCAATGAGCAGCAGCACAGATGACAAACAACAGTCAGGACCCTTTCCCCAACCCGAAGGCGTGACTCCAACATGGAGACACCATGAGTCACAACAACTCGCACAAGCTTGAGCTCCTTCACCACCAGTAAAGTAATGTCCCAAGAACCACATTTTCCCACCAAAGACCAGGTCGCCCATGCGTCCGCCCTCAACTGTCGCCCAAAACGCAATGCACCAGACCCTTATGCTTGCCCCTGCAGATGGTGGGTCTACGGGCATGGGGGGTATTCCGTGTGGCTTCTTTGGGTTGGACCACGGGTGAAGGCCCAACCACCAGGCGCTCGCCTGTGAGCCCCTTCCCCGGGCCTGGCTCAAGGGTGAGGTCCTGGTGTCCAATGTCCGGGTGAGGTGCGGTCCCTCCTTTTGTTTTTCTTCATTAGGGTCTTCTGAATCACTTCTTGTCATGGTCACCTAGGACCTGTTTGTCTTGGGAGACCCTACCAGGGGTAAATCGCCAGGAACAACATAACTCCTAGGGTAACTTGGGGACTCAAATACCTCTACCACAATAAGGTGATTCCAAGGGGAGCAGTTCAGTTCCATATGTGAAAATTGGAAATAGTTAATGGCTTTATATTTGTAAATATACAATATATTAACCCTTATTTATTGTTTATGTTGTGATATAGTTGTTAAGATAATTTGGCTAAATTTGTATCGCAAAATTTGTGTCAAAGTGAAAGTTATGCTTGAAATTTGTCTTTTCACAAAAAGGTGGCTTTGTTAGTTGGGAACAAATATTTTCCTGAAACTTACCTATATTCTATTTCTGATCACTAAAGAACAGAAAAAAGATAGAAACAAACTTTTTTTCTGATGAATGAGGAGAGTCTAATCTTTCTTTTGGTAGGTTCCATAATATTCTGTGTGCCTTAAAAAATCAGTCAAAATCATCTAAAATGGCTAGTAATAAAAGTGTTGAAAATGGCTGGGATTGAATGAGTTAATCACGATAAAAGAGGCATTACTGTATTGGAAGGGTGTTGGCCAAAATCTTGTGTTAATGCTGGAATTTAAACAGTGTAAGAATGGTTTTAGTAAGGCCCAGTGGGTACATGTTATTTTGTGTGTCCACGGCTTTAATGCTAATGACCTGTGCTTATCCATGCCTTTTTTTGACAAATAAACACAATGACAATAAAAGTTTACATCCACAGACTTCCACAAGTTTTGACATCTTGTGGAATTCTTGTGACATGTCATACTATTCACAAGATGTAGGAATGGCATAAAAAATGAGGGAACTTGAGATAACATTAAAACATACCAACCCTGTAATATGGCACTTTATGTAAAACAGTGGTTCCCAAACTTTTTTGCAGCGTCCTTCATAAAAAAATCATTTTATGGAGATAAAATAATTTTCGGTGCCCCCTGCCACACCCAAAAAAGATATTAATAAATAGTGTTTGCGGTAGCCCCATGCCTCCCCTGTCATAACGCCGGACCCTTTATGGGTCGCGCACCCCAGTTTGAAAACCACTGATGTAGAACAAGAGTTAATAATTTTTTTAAACACAATTTACGTAAGTCTGAAAAGTTGGTACTTTAAATGTATCGCAGGGTTTCACCCTCCCAAAAGCAGCCTATGATATTGGACACAAAGTGCATTGGATCAGAGCTGCGCCATGAAAAAAGACCCCCAAATGAATCAGAAATGTCTTCACTGATGCCATCTGCCACACTAAGCTGCCCTCTCCTGCGTCATAAAAAGAGCAGCACACACCAGTAAAAAAAGGCTTTACCATCAAGCTGCCAAGCATGCATCCAATACACTCCGTGTCCTCTCACCTTGCTTTACATGCTTCCCCCTGCAGTATCCTGGACTCTGACCTTGTTCCGATTGTTTGTATTTTCTAAAGGCTGCAATGCTCGCTTTAATAGCATTAGACTATAAGCACTATCTGTATACAGGCATCAATTGGAAGCAGACCTCTGGGTTTCCATTTAAGAAATAACACAATGATAATTACAATGTGCTAGCTACAGTAACTAATTGTTTTAACACCTACACTTCACAGTCAATTTGCATATACATAATTTGCATAAGAAATATGCATATTAGCAACACTGCGTCCGTCTGTTATGTGATGTTGCCAGAGGCACTAACAATCCTCGCATGGGCCCAAACTGTTTTGAAGAACAGCTCAGTCAATATTTAGAACAGAAAGCCAACTTTAGAAACTACCTGTTTGTTGCCTTCAAAAGTCTGGTGTCATTCTCCACAGGCTGAAAAAATAACTCCATCTTGATTATGGATGTTTGAATTAGGCGGTGATGACTAAAGAAACCAAAGTTAAATAGATGAATCATCTATCTCCCCAACAATGCAGATCTCTTGACTTCACAGAGAAGTTCAATCACTGTTTGGATGTGCGACCCCAAACTTTTTTGTTTCACGGATCATTGTCACACAGACACAGCAAGCAGCTGCAAACGCAGATTTACGGCTGACTATATTAAGAAGACATTGGCACAAATAATAGCGCCAACATTTCCCACGGTAATAAAACAAGCAAAAACATGAGAATGGTGGTGTGTATTGTTTAGAATACAAGATGATAAGAGTATCTACAATGATTACTTTGAAGAAATGTGTTTTTTCTTGTGAATGCCAAGCTTAACTGTAGGCAATCTGTCCATTTTCTTCACAATTTAACGTGTGTAGGTCGATGGAGGGCTGAGTTAGGGATCATTTATACCACAACCTGTTCAGTATTTGCGTTGGGTGGCATGGCTCACGTGGTAAGAGTAGTTGAAAAAAAAACCCAAAACAATATGGATTGGACTCAAATGCCGCCTTTTGACTGTAAAGTTCTGGCTTGCCTTGATTTTACTTGACTGTACCTCAATATTACTGCAGGAAACTACAAAAACCACACCACGTTGAGCTGTCAGAACGTGACACGCTTGCAAACAACAACATGGAGGAGGATGAGTGTCTGCTGTATTTACTTTTCATCATGTGACTTTTGGCCAGTGAAAGGATATGAATTTTATTAGAGAGGAGACTGATGGCAACAATGGGTCACTGCAACAAAGTGTCTACTACTCACAGTAGTGGCTGCTGCTCATTCAGGGAGGGGAAGCGAATTTTTCCCCCGCCTACATCATAAATGTGTTTATTTATTTATACAGCATATGTGAATTCTACCTTCTGTTCCTTTTCAAGAAAATCATCTGTGACCATCTGTTGTTCCAACTAGGCGTCTTTTCTCCTGCTCCACAGAAACCGCAGAGTGACAGAAGAGAGTCACCAAACATAACGCTAGTCGTTTTTAACAAAGACAAAGTCGCTGGGGATCAGTAAAGTCTCCGGATCAGTTCAGAACAACGGAATGAAAAACTTGGAAAATGTTCCAATGGAGTTTTACGCTTTAAGATTGTTAATTTGCTCATTTCACTGTCAATCCAAAAGGGATTCCACCACAGACAGATTATCCAATCATCATGCAGAAGCCAAGCGTCTGGGCCAGCCCAATGCCCCATAAACGCCCATAGATGCTAAGCGTCCAATGGGCGGAACAATACCCAGCATTTATCCAATGTCCGTCCAGTTGAAACTCTGACTTCGCAGAGCGGTGAAGGAGGCGAACTCCAACATGGCGGCTGGAGGAGCCTGTGGCAGGGACTAAGAACAATCACGGACTATAAAACACCATCCTCCAGGACGGGAAATGCGGACGCTTCTCTGGCAAACGAGCTAAACACCTTCAGAAAACTTGTCAGAGATTTCATCACTACAACACTGCCAGACACCCTAGATCCACTTCAGTCTGCTTATAGACAAAACCGGTCTACGGAGGACGCCATTTCACACCTCCTCCACACAACAACTAGCCACTTGGACTGCAGAAAAGGGAATTATGCAAGAATGCTGTTTGTTGACTACAGTTCAGCATTCAACACCATAATTCCCTCCACACTCACATTGAAGTTGGAGGTCCTGGGTCTCAGCCCACCTCTGTGTCAGTGGATCTCTAACTTCCTAACAGACAGACCACAAGCTGTACGGATGAGAAAACACACCTCATCCTCCATCACTCTCATCACCGGAGCCCCCCATTGTAAATGCCAAGCTTAACTGTATGCAATCTGTCCATTTTCTTCACAATTTAACGCCATTCGGACTCTAAACAGGGATACACACAGACTTTCTTCCATCACTTCACCTCTCACTCCACACATTCACCTCACACTCTGCTCAGTTTGCACAACCGTGGACTTGAAACAGCACAAGTCACTTCAAAGACTTTCACTTCGACAGTTTAGTGACCATCTGTCACACAAACATATCACTTGCCATTCTTGCACGTACTTTATTTTATTTTATCTGTATTATATATATTTTTTGGTATTTTCTGTATTTTTGTACTTATTTTTTCTCATATTTCATACCTATTTTATTTTCCTATTATTTATTATTTTTCATTTATTTTCATTTATTTTTTATCTATTTTTATCCCTTAAATGGTTACAGTTTGGACAGTCATATAATACATTTCACTGCACGTCGTACTCTGTATGTATATGTATGTGACAAATAAAATCTGAATCTAAATCTGAATCAGTTGTGTCAGTTACCCGTGATAAGTACTGTATCTGTTCTGAAAAAAAGAAGAAGGTATTCGAGTGCATATTTAGTCAATGAAATGTACACACAGCAGTCCATATTTCACCATGTTTTTGGACATTTTAGGGAATCTGAGCTTCCCTTGCAGTCTTAGAGCAGTGTTGATGTGATCGGGTTCTCAATTGTATTTCAAATCGGGGGGGGGGGTTCTGTCCCCTTTCTAGGGGTGTCATGACTAACTGAGAACCATTGGTATACAGTGAAGTTTGCTATAGGTGTTTTGTTTGTCCTCATGTTGGGCTGCTGGAAATAAATATGCCAAAACAGAGCTTCTTTAAAAAACACTTTCTACTCTCTTATGAGAGAATGAGGCCACAGAAAAAGCTGGAAGTGAAATTAAAAATATGCAAACCTAAAGGGTAGTCTAGGATGTGCCAGTGGGTTGTCAGCATCCCGTGATGAGAGCAGGTGGGGTTTTGGTAGGTTTGATTCTTTGGGGACCTCTAGTCTGCCAACAACTGACAGATCTTTTTTTTCACGAGCAGAGAAAAGACTCGTTATGAGAACACGTTAGGGATGAAGCTAATGCCCACTGAGACACAGGTGGAACTGTCACACACCTGCTTTGGCAGTGATATTGACACACTCACATTGTTCAGCCTGCTTTGGAATGGTCAAAGCACTTGACATACGGCAGGGACAGGTGCAGCAGAGGCCATGTTAGTGGAAAGCATCTGTGCTGGCTCCTCTTTGCCCCTCTAATGAAGCTTGCATGACATCAACTGTGCTCATGACTCACCAGTGGCTTCCAACTGTACATATTCCACAAACACAGAATGTTGGCAGTCCTGCTCAGCTTTCATTTCATTAATAGACAATGAAAAGTCATCCTAAGTGTTTGCTGGAATACACATAAAACATTGGCAGAGCTGGCAATTATGCTTCTTTTGCAGGAGTTTGTTCATACAAGTGCCCATCATGCAAATGTAATAATTGATGCATGTTTATTTATTATGTGTTAAGAGATAAGACTTAAGGCAAGGCGCTTCAAAGAAGGAAGGATTGTGGTAATTAAAGCAGACATGCGATTCATTATTATGCCCATAAATCTTTTCTTGATTTCTCCTTGCTCAACATAAACTGGCACATTTTATGTGCTTTTCCCTCACTAGCATTGTGGCAGTCATAGTGTGTCTGAATCACAAAAAAATACCCAACCATAGGAGAAAACTTGCGCTGATCTGTGATTGCAGTGAGAAGATGATTACTTACACAAGTGAAGTTTCATTTTTTGGAAATCTCTGGAGAACTTTAGACAAGGTCAGGGAGGGCTGGAATGTTCATGGAGTGGAGAATAAATCGCTGCAGGAAATATTTGACAAATATGTGTTTGACCTATTGGGTTCAAAAAGAAGTGAAGTAATCAACCTTTCTGGAATGTAATATTTGCTTGTCTTGTCACTCCTTGGTTCTCTCTACAGTAGTGTAACTTGCACAGAAATTTATGAATTTCAGCATTATGTGTTTTGAAGGACTTCTTAGGCCCAAGTTTATTCTAATAAATAAATAACATTTGTGGTCTTTTTTTGTATATGAAGAACATGTGCCCTATCATTCTCCAGAAAAAGCTCTGATCTTGTTCTATAATTCTCCATCTTGGCAGTCAAGTTAATTCATTCAGCAGAGCATGAACATATATTTGATGCATTTGACTTGCTGCCTTCCAGCTTGTGGTACTGTAAAAAATGCTGACGTTTCCTCCCTATGGAAGGATGGCAGTACTACTTTTCTCTGTATTTCATTCAGACTACACGGGCCGTAGGAAGTCATGGTGTATAACAAATGAATAATAAGTAGCTGCAACATGATATTATTCGCGACAAAACAGAAACTAGCAGGCGCCATGAGCCAACTCAGTGCACTCCCACTTTTTTGTTGTGACACCTCACTGCCATTTATAGTGTAGATAACTAAACTAGACCATACAAGGTTATCATGGCAATGACAACGATGCTGTTTATTATTTTTCCTACTCCATTAAAATAATGATGAAGCTCTAAAAGTAAAATGACACCTGCTAAATGTGCATTCTGAAATCAAACGTTCATTATTATGTCATATTCATATGACTAAAACATTTACTTTAAGTCCATCTGATATACCGTGTAAAGAACATCCATCATTTTAAATGTTGATTGGATGTTCCAGACATCCCACTGTCCTCACAGCCTAATGGTGTGCGACCTTCATCAGTGACTTTGTGCGTGTGTGCAAATGTATGCAGTGTTGATTCTACGCAGGGCAGCTTTCTGAGAGGGCGCCAAGCGAGCAATCAGTCAGCACAGTGTTGCTAGACTGGGAGAGCCACAAATATTTTATGAGTATACTGCATTAAAGTTGCAGCACAGTGTGCCAACGCTGCTCTAGGAGTGGTTTACTGTGATCAATGTTCTGAGAAAAAAGTAGGTTAAGGGTACAAAGAGAAATAATAATAATAATAATAAACTAGAAGAGCACCCAAAACTTTGGGAGCACGGTTTTGTGGGGGTGAGGTTTACACAAGGCAATCTAAACCTACTGGTGAGTGTCGTATAATCAATGTCATCTTTCTGAGGTTATGAATGATAACCTCAACCGTGCATGGACAGTAATAAACAAAACCCAGCAACATTTTACTTTAAGAAACATTGTATACCGTATATTGTACTATAATTCTCCCCCGGACTACATAATGTCATGAAGAGCAAATGAATGGGAGGAGGAAAAAACATGTATATGTCACACTGGACTATAAGTCGCATTTACTGAAAGAAATTCAACATCCAGAATGTGGAAAGACAAGTTATTCAATCACACCAAGGGTGTCCAAACTTTTTTCACTGAGGGCCGCATACAAAAAAAGTGAAGGATGCAGAGGCCACTTTGATACATTTTGTACATGTAAATATGTTGAAACCAATCCATTGTAGATTCATCCATCCATCCATTTTGCCGCTTATCCTCATTAGTGTTGCGGGTATGCTGGAGGTCAATACATGCAAAGCTGTCTGAACAAAACTGACATCCTAGCGTTACATTATAGGTGATGAGGCTAATAAGTACAATATCTAATAATAAAACACACAGAACAACCACCTGAATGGGTGCCCAGTATCTTAAGGTAACACATTAACAGTTATTAATCTACCTAATAGCATAAAGAACATTCCTGACGGACTGACTAGGAAAAATTCACATAACAAGCCAGCGAGTACATCAAGCTGCCAATCTCCTTCCACATCTCTGAATCCATTGAATTCCATAGCATATAGTTGTCACAAGCCTAGAGCACCCTCTCAGTAATGTGCGCTCCTTGGTTCAGGTCAGTCAGTATCAATTTCAATTTTAAAACATGTTATACTGTATATATGTTAGGGATGCTCCAACTGATCGGCCACCAGCCAATTTCGGTAAAAAACACATGACTGTCGTAAGCCAATCACAAAACCTGATTGGGGTGTGGCGGCAAATCCTACATGCTGTGTCATTAGTAATGTGACTTTTTACCTATGTCACAAAGCGGAAATGCAGTTGTTTCTTCAAATACATGTATATAATATTATTGATTATTGATTGTTATTGGTTATATTTCCACAGGTATTTCCTTTTAATTTTGGCACTCCTGTGAGTCCATACATTAGAGCTATAATGACTTATAAATACCTAAAGTCTCTATTAGACTAGCTCTCTATTTTAGTTCCCTTCGCTCAGAATCAGCCTCTTACTGCAGCTTTTGTGTTCCCACTGAAGCTTATTCAGCCTCCTCTCAGCTTGGCCCCCGGCCTTTCAGCTGTTATGTGGCCAAAAAAAAGAAAAAAAAACAAGTAAAGGAATAACAATAGCTGATGTTGGACTGCTTAACCTTTGTACTCTGTAACAAACGCCACATATATAGGTCTTTATTTATCGGCATTATGCATTAGCATGCCGCTTTTGCCCCGCTAACCTGAGCCCACTAAGCCGAAGATGATATGAAGGAAAGTGAGAAAACAATTATGTATTCTAGCAGCATATCCAGATGCAGCTTTGCAGAAGAGAAAGATCAAGCATGCCGGATAAGGATGAGGCGAAGTCCTTATCTGCAAAGAGGAAGGAGGAAAGAAATTCACACCCATATTCTTAACCTGAATTGTATTTTGTACAATTATGCCCCAAACGTTTGCCTGCAGTTACATTCATTGAAAATCTATGCCTGCGTTAATGGAATTATAATGATGCCGTGTATGCCGTGGAACATAATCAAATGGAATTGATTTACCGTATTTTCTGGACTATAAACTGCTACTTTTTTTCTAGGTTTGGAACCATGCGGCGTATACAAAAGTGCAGCTATTCTGTGGATTTATCTTCCACCGCTAGGGGGCGGAAGTAGAATCCAAAATAAGATAAGACGTATAAATCAATGCAAAGAAGAATAGCCGAAAGAGCAGATAAAAAGCAGATAGAACACGCACGACAACTTACTAACTGGTACTTATTTTTAAATCCTTGTCCCTTCATCATGGAAACTACAAGAAGAAGCTCGTATGATGTAAGTTTTAAGTTGAAGGCCATCGAGCTTGCTATTTACGAAGGAAACCGCGCTGCGGCACGTAAGCTTAGCGTCAAGAATCCAAGATAAGACTTTGGAGGCGGCAGCGGGAAGAGCTCATGCAATGCCAAAAGTCGAAAAAAGCTTTCAGAGTACATAAAAGCAGGTGGCCTGAACTTGAAAATGTCCTGGAGGACTGGGTGAACACACAGAGAGCAGGTGGCCGAGGTGCATCCACTGTACAGATCCGACTGAAAGCCAAAACATTCGCCCGGGAAATGCATATTAAAGATTTCAAAGGCAGGCCGTCAGGGTGTTTCAGATTTATAAGACGTAAAAATCTGTCCATTAGGGCACGGCCACTCTCTGTCAGCAACTCCCCCCTGACTATCGGGAAAAAGTTGAAAACTTCCACAAATTCTTTGAAACAAAGATACAAGAAAACTCCATCGGACCAGACGATATGATAAATATGGATGAGGTACCATTGACGTTTGATCTGCCTCTGACCAGGACTGTTAACAAAACAGGTGCATCATCCGTGTTGTTGAAAACAACAGGACACGAGAGGCATGCACTACTGCAAGACTGGCATGCACGGCATCCGGACAAAAACTCCCACCAACGGTGATTTGTAAGCGCATAGAAAGAACAACTCCCTAAAGGCATAGTGGTCAAAGTTAATGACAAAGGGTGGATGACGGAAGGCCTAATGAAGGAATGGTCAACGGAGTGCTACAGCAAGCGCCCGGGAGGATTTTTTCACCGGAAAAAAGCACTGCTTGTTTTGGATAGCGTCACGGATTCTGTGAAAGCAGCGATCAAGAAAACAAACTCAATTCCAGCTGTGATTCCTGGAGGTACCACAAAGTGTTTGCAGCCGCTTGACATCAGTGTGAATCGGGCATTTAAAGCTGCACTCCGGGTTGAGTGGGAGACTTGGATGACAAGTGGTGAGCAGTCTTTCACAAAAACTGGCCGCATGCGAAATGCATACTTTTATGATGTATGTCAGTGGATCCTAACAGCGTGGCGTGTTGCGAAAGAATCCACCATTACCAACGGGTTCCAAAAGACTGGACGCTACGCCAGGAGAGCGGCGCACCTTCAGAATCAACTTCACCGGAGATTGCCAGTGACACGGAGAACGAGACTGATGGAGGCAGATGTGACGAAGCGCTTTTGAGTTTGTTCAACTCCGACACTGAAGAAGATGACTTCATGGGTTTCAGCCAAGGTGATTAAAGTGACTTGTGGTTTCAAACACAGGTGAAATGAGGATGAATAAATACTGGTTATCTGTTACGTTTTAATCAGCAAAGTTGCTGATGCGTTAAAAGGCACTGTTCGGAAAGAATCTGTTCAGGTACATACATGTACATTTACAGTACAAAATCATTCGGTACATGCAGTAAATATCATTTTTTCAACATAGATATATGCGGCTTGTAGCAAAAAATGTAAATTTTTTTTACATTTTTTTTAATAGAGCGGATGCGGCTTATTTACAGGTGCGCTCTATAGTACTGAAAATACGGTAACTTTCTTTTCAACTTGCAACCCTTTTGGCTTAGGTGCGGTATCTGTGTCTGCTGTGTTTCTGGTGCGCATTGTGTGTGAAAGTGTAGCTTCAGGTGTGAAATCATGTTGGTTTATAGATTTTATAGCTTGTGATTGTCAGTTATGAGTGTAATGGTTGATCACTCAGTGTATATTATTTTTCCTTTTAATTGACAGCCATTGTGCCTGCTTTTATCTAGCTGGGCTTGGGTACATCAGTCTGCATGGTCAAATCACATAATCAAACTTCGGTTTTCAAACACATCCGTCAGTCATCACTAAAGGTGAAAGTGGTTTGTTTTATCAATTGAGTTTGTCATTTAGAATTATTTTGCATTGTTTCTGCATGTAAAGTATAATTATTTTCGATAAAATGTATTTTTGGTAACATAAATTTAACTTGCCAAGAAATATTAATTGTGCTCATAAAACCATTTGGTTTATTTTACATCGCTTGCAATTATATACATCCCTCGTTTATCATAATTAGTCGGTTTCAGACTCAACAGCAATACTGTAAATGAATGGATAAATATTAACGTCTAATATAGGCAATGACTTATCAATGTAACATTACGGACTCCTAGTGACCGTAATGTTACATATGACGTGTGCTTCAAAGTTTAAGACTAATAATAAGCCACAGTCAACCATGAAACAGCAATCATTTAATTCATTTTTGAAAAACTGTGACAGAGTGATGGAGTGATGTTCGAACCGCAATGCAGTGAGTAACGACTGTAGATTGGAGATCCCCTGTTATGCAACAATATACAACAATAGAGCAATAAAAACTTTTATACAGTATTTGTACCTAGAGTCTGCTTATGAACACCCTATGTAAGACAAAACTATCATCTCTTTTACTTAACTCAAATCGAATTTTTTCAATTCCATCAGTTTTTAATTTCTGGTCTAAATAATGTTTTAAAATGAAAATTCAAGTGAGTTTCTTTATCCCAAGAAAAAAATCAGTTCAATCAACACTTTTCTGTATTATGAATTTTCTAGTGAAGGAATTGTCTGTAGGATTTCACATAAGTATAGCTGGACCTCTGCCCATCAAGGAAGAAGCAAGAAGGTCCTGAACTAGGAAGTGCCTGCACAATGGGTCTCAAACTCAATTTCATTGGGGGCCACTGGAGGTAGAGTCTGGGTGAGGTGAGGTGATCAAGTATTGGGAGTAGGACTGAGAATCTCAGGATACACTATACACAATAATGATAACATCTTGATACGGTCCTGTTTTAATCTTTTACAGCATGTCATAGCTATCAGGTAGATCACTCTATAAAGTGGAAGCATAACAAAATCAATATGTAGTGTAGTATGGCACTAGTGACGTATTCACCGAATGATCAAGATAAGATTGAGCAGCTCGACAATTTTGACAATAACAAATTCAAAGTAAACACATGCTTCTTGATTAAACATTTAGAATTTGAGCACAAAAATAAACACATCTCTTGGTTTTCTCCATGAGCGTGGTTACGAACGAGGTTGCTGTTCTTGTCTGTTGTGCCGCTTGTGCGTCCATACTGTGAAGTCAGCGTTGTCTCGTCCACGCTATAAAAGCCAAAGTGTGTCTATACTTTTCATTTTGACTCTGCTAATATACTGAAAGTACTGTTTATTACTTGCCCCTGCAAGTAACACTGAACTTGCCCGGATGTTGCGGGCTACAATTACACTACTCTTTGATGTCATGTTGTGGGTCGCAAAAGGCCCATGGATGATGAGTTTTAGAGCCCTGGAGGGGCACTGTCCTTTTCAGTGTGACTCAGTAGAGTGTGGCTATCTGTCTGCATCTAACTGGCTTTGTAATTGTTTAAGCAGCTGGCTTGATAAGGTTGCCAGGTAACCTATTCTAGTGAACTCTAACAGAAGGAAAATGTTCCTTCCTCGTGGACATGAAACTGCATCTGACCCTCTCCTGCATACACTGAGCCGCTTGATGAAGAGCAGCTATGAAAAAATACCCCAAAACAGGCTTTGCTAAACATTTTAAAATAAATAATGGATCCCTTTCAACTATCCATTAGTTAGCTATAGATGTGAAGGGTGAACTGTTAAATTGTTAAATTGTACAGTGAATTGTTAAAAAAATAGTATAATATGGGAACTTTAAAATGGGATTCTAACCTATCTACAGCAGGGTAGGGAAAAAAGTGCACTTGAAATTGCATTTTGTTTTTTGACAGACATGTTCTGTATGCCTGGTCAAGCAAAGCAGCATGTCAGCCAATGTTATCCAGCCAGATGAATTCAGCACACTGACAAGCTTTTTGTGAAGCAGCTGCCATCTGTCTGAAATAAGAATTGCAGTCCAAAAAAAGGGGGGCTGCTCAATTAGAAGCCCATTCAAGCGTAGACAGCAGGTTGTTGTGGGGCTACAAACTTGGGAGATTGAACTGAGACAGCAAATGCATACATTTAAATGACTCTGAATATATGAATAGGTACAGGGCACAAGAAAATGGCGACGTGAAGAAAATGTTGGGAGGTACACATTTGCAAAAGGTCATAGAAGCAATTCTGCAATCACAATCAGATAAAGGACAGATCTCACAAGTCAACATAGTTCTCTCTAAAATGATCCAGCCAATTGCAGATGACAAAGTGGGAACGCTTTTGCAATACCCTCTGCCAGCATCTGCAAAATTAACTTTCCTACCCCGTGTCGCCATATCTTGGACCGCCCCGCTCTTCCATTTTCTGCATGCCTTGCAAACACAGAAAGAACGAGCTGACATTTATTGGTCCTGGCTTTATTTGTATTCCATCTCTGACTTGACTACATGTCAGCTTTTATGTGATTGCTCAGGCGAAACATTAAAGAAGCTCATTCTTTATTAATCTGTGCAATGACAATTCAGCTCTCCCAATACACCATCTTTGCCACTTGCACTTTGAGAAAGCAGAGGCTATATGTCATTATCTTTTAAACATCCCTCGCTTGCTGGCACGTGTAAAGCTATGCAATCTGACTTTGACTTTATCGGAGAAATATTGTTGCAATAAGCATTTTTAGGTTATAATGTCTGACAATTGCGACCCTCATAAGTATTCATAGGACACTGCAGGTAAGCGACTTAATCTCGTCATATTAGAGTGGCACTCTAAATCTTATCTACTTTGCCTTGTGTTCATACAAATGGAATTCATCAAGGGTAAAAGCCAAAGTTTTTAGGCAGCATTTTTAGCTGGAGTCAAAAAGCTGACACTCAGCCTTTTTTAGCCACTTTGCAACGGCCTTGGGCAAAGTTTTATAGTTTAACATCTGCACTCAGCCGGAAGAGAAATAAGCAGGCATGTCAGGTGTAGCTGTGCTAATGTGCTGGGAGGCATACTTGGCTACATTGACTAAGTAGTATAACATGAATTTCAGTAGAGTCACAATGATGTTTTTGATATCATTTACAGTTCTGCAGTCTGAGCAAGCACTAAGGTGACGATAGGGGTCTTATTTAATGTCAACATGGCTCTACACTCGGGCCGTCCTAAATAAATTGCTTGCCCCCACTCCCAAATCAAAATTTTACAGGTGAAAACTCCACCAGAAAAAGCACAAGACAGCTCCCCTAGTCTATGACAGCGGCCCTCATCTCTCTTCTCTGTGGCGGTGCTGCATGTGTCTTGACAGCCCAGATCCATGGCCTCAGTAAACATCCAATCACTGTTAGTATGCAAATGAGCCAAGACTGTGGTATCAGGTTTCAAGACAGAGTGGACTTTGAGGAAAACAGAGAAAGCCACCCATTGGACAACTAATAAATATCTATGTCCTAGGTTCTCAAAATGGGTTACACCAGTGTTTTTTCAAATTGGGGGACGCACCCCCTAGGGGGGACCCAGGATTATGACAGGGGTGGCACGGGGGTTCCCGTGAACACTTTTCATTATTACCATATTTTTCAAACTACAAGCTGCTACTTTTCTATATCCCTTAGAGCTTTAATAATAAAGCGCTTTGTTTATGTTTTAAAAAAAAATGTTTTTGCGTTACAAATAAATATGAACGTTTTCTTTCAAAGCATTTTCCTAAGCAGCCCGACGTGTTATGATAACATTGCCATTTTGGTTGTGTTCAAATTCTCTGCTGACTCCAACAACACTCTTAACTTTCCGTGTGTATCCGCGTGCTGAGAATATCTATCAATCAATCAATCAAACTTTATTTATAAAGCACTTTTCATACACACGTGTAACACAGAGTGCTTTAAAGATTAAAATCATTCCCGCCCAAACCACCCTCCTAACCCTGCCATTCCCAGTATACACACGCGTCATCATTTGCAACCCCCCCTTGGGTCTTCTTGTCTTTCCGAACTGCTTTTACTTTACGAACCCTCACGATCCCTGCGCTCCTCCGATGCGCTTCTCCGGCAGCGGGCTCTTGACCAGGGGCCGTGAGGATTCATAAAGTAAAAGCAGTTCGGAAAGATGAGAAGGCCCAAGAACATTAAGAATTTTGTAAAAGTTGTAAACCTGATGTAGTCTTTTTGGGAAGACCAGAAAGCAAGGCACTACAGTAGTCAATGCGACTTGTGATCAAAGCATGCACGAGCGTCTCTGTATGCTGCTCAATGAACCCTGAGCCTTAGCTACTGGTAGCTTGTCATGAAACCACTGTTTTGAGTAGTGTTGTCAAGAGAAGACCTTTGGAGCCACCAATGATCATGGATGTTTGGACATACTGTACTGTATTTGAAAATACTGGATAACCAAATTTTTGCCACAACAAAGCTCTTGGTCTCTAGCGCTGCTAAGCCAGCTGGCCGCTCGTGAGTGCCTGCCCTCGACTTTGTGCCACTGCAGATTTTTTGGATACTACCTTATCATTTTGTTAAACGTTCCCTTTCAATATGGTACTAAATTATGCTGCAGACTTAAATCATAGCGATTGCAAGGGGCCAAAAGTGAAGCTCAAGTTCAGGCCCATTAAAATGACAGGAACTCAACAGCCGTCTGAAATAAAAGATATGAAGGACCAATACTTAGATACTATATTCATCTCAGGAAAAAATCACATCTTATCTATTTATCAGTACTCATGTAAAACCTGTATCAACATTTGACCATGCAATATACTAATTTTTAAATCAGAATTGCATACTATAACATTAATTAACCAATTAATAATGCTTGAAATGAATGAAAATTACAATGGATTTACAAGCATTTACTAGAGCGGTTTGCAGCTGATTGTGAAGCTTCTGGGATGAGACTCAGCACCTCCAAATCTGAGGCCATGGTTCTCAGTCGGAAACGGGTGGATTGTACCCTCCGGGTTGGGAGTGAGGTCTTGCCTCAGGTGGTGGAGTTCAAATATCTCGGGGTCTTGTTCACGAATGAGGGACGGTTGGAGCGTGAGATCGACAGACGGATCGGTTCAGCGTCTGCAGTAATGCGGTCGCTGCGCCAAACAATCGTGGCGAAGAGAGAGCTGAGCCGGAAGGCAAAACTCTCTGTTTACCGATCGATCTACGTTCCCACCCTCACCTATGGTCATGAGTTATGGGTCATGACCGAAAGAACGAGATTGCGGATACAAGCGGCGGAAATGAGTTTCCTGCGCAGGGTGGCTAGACTCACCCTAAGAGATAGGGTGAGGAGCTCGGCCATCCGGGAGGAGCTCTGAGTAGAGCCGCTGCTTCTTTAACATCGAGAGGAGCCAGTTGAGGTTGCTGGGGCATCTCGTCCGGATGTCTTTGGGCGCCTCCCTGGTGAGGTGTTTCGGGCATGCCCAGCCGGCAGAAGGCCCCGGGGTAGACCTAGGACAGACTGGAGGGACTATGTCTCACAGCTGCCCTGGGAATGCCTTGGTGTCCTCCCGGGGGACCCGGAAGAGGTTTTCAGAGACTGGGAAGTCTGGACTTCCCTACTCAAATTGCTGCCCCCGCAACCTGGACCCGGATAAACGGAGGAAAATGGAATGGACAACTACAATGGTTTATGTTTTTTAAGTGTGCAGGAGCAGGAGGTACATGTCAGTCAAATGTCTGAAGAGTTATGCAACTGTGAAAGGTTTGGGAACCACTGGTCCATGTCATATATTTGTTCAGTCAGCTAGTGAAAAACTTAATGAATAGCCGTTTTTTTCCCATTGGGAGCGTTTTTTTTTTTTTCAGCCTCCCGCACATTAAAAAAATAATGCACAGCCTCAACAAAACAAATAATGCAACAATTTGCATCAATACTTTTAAGTCATAAGAACATCTTCAAAAATTTCAATAGACAGTTCAGTAGACAAACTAAATTTATTTGGATTTTTTTTTTGTCAATTCCAAGTGAAAACTTGCATTGACTTAATATTTGGACATTTCTATCACTTTTTTAAAGTTTATTACTGTTAAAAATGAAGTTGCTCCAATTAATAAAATGTACTCAAACGGCATAGCTACTACCATTTATTATAAATGTACATGCCTATAAAAAGTAAGTTAATCAAATAGTAATCAAAATGAATTCCCAAAAATCAAGTTCAGATCTGAACAGATTTTTTAAACCCCATAAAAATGTCCAAAGGTGCCCAATTGCAGTCAACCAGGTAGCAGCTACTTCTTAGTGGACTTCAACTATATTGTTGTGCTATGGAAAGAGAAAAAATATCTCAACAAACGTTGGCAAAGAACAGGAAAGGCTGAGTAGCATAAAGTTAACATAAGTGTTTATGATACCTGAAGAAGCATCCTTAATCTGTCTTATTGTAATAGTTCCTTTCTTTGATGATACTACATTCATCATTTTTATTAGGGATGAGCACGTAAACCACTATCTGTATTTATGGGGCATAAACTGGAATTGGGCATGGTGTGACCGGAAATGGGTGGAGCTTAAATTGGTACATTCTATTAAGCATGACATTGAGATGGATTAATCAGAAGTTGCTATATTTATCGTTCTTTGAAAACAGCATCAAATGTGAGATTCAAATTGTGCGCATGTGCAAGTGATCTGTAAGACTATTATTTATTACGTTTTTTTTTAATGATCTGTGTGAAGTTGGTGATTTATGCCAACATCCACTGCTGGCAAACAAGGAAATAATCTGTCAGCATTGTTCAATGTATTTTTCTCAGTACTACTAGCAACAATTTCCAAATTACTTTTTCTCATCAGCCAAATTAGATGGGAGCAGACGGAAAAAAACCCCACAGGCAGTGACTGACGTAACACAAGCTGTTTACAGCTCTGTCTTGTCAAATGCACTGCTTACGTTACAAAACAAGTTTACCAAATTACATTAAGCGTTGCTTACATCCCGACACACATGCTCCTACACGCTGGCTATGTGCAAAAATGGGAAAGAGACAAGGACACATTTTCAAACCTGCAGACACCATGCAAAGCCTGTAGGAAAAAAATTACCACGTTAATTATTTTCTGCATGGTTGCAGGAAAACCTTGCATGCAGCCAATTCTCAAGGGCAAGGCAGGAGAGATGTGTGTGACCCTCGCGTGTGTCTCAAGTTTGAAAGTGTACATTGCCCGGCCATGGTGGCTCCTCCCACGGCGGGCGACTCCTCCAGCTGTGCACTCTGGTTCTCCTGACCTCTGTGGACTCACGGTGGCTGCTCAAATAACATATTCGCCATTAATGCACTTTGCCCGGCCATGGCTTTCGGCTCTGTACGCTCTGGTTTTCACAGTGATGATAGCCGTGGGTGCCATAGGAAGCCAGTACACCCATCATGCAATGGACGTGAGTGGGCTGCACGTGCCTCGTACAATGCCCACACACGTTCCCAGTGAGTGAAACCTACAACAGTCTTACATGAAGCGCACATAGCACGTTATGAATCGCATGTCCAACTCAGGATCTAAAAGCTACCTACAGAGGGCGAACGGCCAGCACGTGTTTGTCACAAATCACTTGCTCCAAGAGCAGCCACTGTGTGTGACTGGCCAATCACAGAGTGTGAAAAGTGAATACATACGTAGTTACCCAATGAGTATATTCCTTCATCACGATTACAGATAATCACGAGCTGTACTCGTTTCATCTCGTACTTGGCAAAAATGCATTATACTATTATACTCGATACTCGACTGACATCACTCCGATCATTTCGATAATAAAAAAATCAACCGATAATGTAATCCGATAATTATAAACTAGATTGAGCTTCCAAATTTGTGCAGTTCTGACTAAAGCCTGTTTTATGTTTTCCATGTCCGCAAGGTCCGTGATTCCTGCGTTCAAAAAACGTCATTTTTGCAGCCTCTGTGTTTTCATGCGGGGAAACTCCCGCTGCGCCTATGTCCACATTTTTCTTATTACGTGGACAGAGACGCGCGGATAAAAACGCCAGACGAGCAGGAGATCTTCGCAGCTGAAGGACAGAAATACCGGCATTTATATGACCACCGGGATAGCCAAGGCGTGAAAAGGATGCTGTGAAATGCAAAATGCACTATTGTATGTATTGTGTGAGGCAGTCTGAGTAGTTTAGAAGCATAAAGTAAAACTTAAAATTAGTGTTTTACTTCCAAGTCAAAGCAGTCATGTGTTGTCTTCAGCCATGTTCAGCATGCCTTCTGTAAGCACTTTCCCCTGCCAGTTATTTCGAAAAAAAGTTATTTCGAGCAGCAATTGCAGCACGAATTGCCCTCCTATTCATAGGACGAGTGGACCACCGACTCTTCCTATTCTGTCGCAGCAGCAAACAAATACAACACAATTCCTCTTCAAGAAGTAGTAGACGCGCAAGTGTTGCTATGATGGAAGTCGAGTAAACAATGGCAGTCCTCTTCTCCGCTCTGCTTTAGTATTGTGGTAGACGTGTGTTATCGATACACTGCCCCCTGCAGGTTGGGAGCAGATACCGCACGGAGTAGAACCTCACACAAGCACACGGTGTGTCGAGGGGATTTCCGTGCACATCGTTCATGCTGAAAGTAAAGGTTGGGTTATTTATGTTTAACCTAACCCTCCACCCCTCCTTCCCCTGAAGCTCCTGTTGCATGAGTGATGTCACGTGAAATGCTTGCATGGCTTGCATTACATTACTGTCATACAATCTGTGGTTGTTTAGATGTTGGATTTGCTGGCTGTCCACATTTGATGTAAAAAAAAATAAATTCTGTTTTTTTACAGTTACATGTTGTTGTTTATATATTTCATCGCTTTACATGCATCTTGTACTCCAATTTTTTTTAGATTTTTTATTACAAATATCAGTTTGACATGATTTTCCATGACAAGACACATACTTGAAAATATCTGTTGGCTTTCGGCTTCAAACTGTCCCAGGCATCTTTGCTGGGTGGGGGAAGGATACCTCAGAAATTCGAGCAAGGTAGAAAATTACTTTTTTTTTTGGATTGATTGTTTATTTTGAGCCACAAGAAATACACAGAACAGAACATAGTCAAAATACACATATAGACAAGAAAACAATTAGGCTGGAAAAGGAGTAGGAAGAAGACAAGCTTATTTACACCCACCCCCTATTCATAACACCAGAGCCTGTTATATTAACACAATATGCAGCATGTTATAAATTATAATACATAAAGAAGACATTACACCTACACACATATACAATATGCATCATTATTAATCTGTTATACTGTACATCTTATCAATACTGTTGTTATACCATCATCATATGTCAACATATGAATCATGTATTATAATTCATTCTTGGATTTACTGTTTTTTAAATAATAAATGTAATGGTTATTAGTGTTGATGGTAGTAGTAATTAGTTTGATTAGACTTAGAGCTTTGCAAACCTATTGCCAGAGAGGGGCTGCGCGGAGAGGGGCTAGTGTCCTATGCTGTGCATTAAAAGAGACAAGATGTTGGTTATCCAAGTCATTTTATCATGTTTGTTTAACTTGATTTTTTGGTTAATTAATAAATGCAGAAAATGTATTGAAATTATTTTAAAATATTAGGTTTATGTCATTACCTGCATTAAGTTAAAACAACTCGTAGTAATAAAGTATTCAATTTAGTACTTTCATTTTAATATAGATAGTTTTTACAGAGCTGAAGGATTGCCACCTTATTGCCTTAAAAAAAGTGACCGCAGGAGGATCCAAGTCTTAAGGTGGGACACCCAAGTTGGAAAGTGCAACCTATTTCTCTAGGTTGAACACACAGCTAACAACCCACGCCATTGACAAAACATTGTTACCAAAAAAAAAGTGCTGGTGCATGATGTGTCTGCATTATACCCCCTTCACATTGTGGACTCAACCATTTTAATTGGCCTGAAAATTTAAAATAGTATAATATAACACACAATGGCCGCACGGTGGATGAATGTGTTGCATGTTGGCCTCACAGCCAGGAGGTTCAGGGTTCGAATCTCCGTTGGGCATCTCTGTGTGGAGTTTGCATGTTCTCCCCGTGCGTGCGTTGGTTTTCTCTGGGTACTCCGGTTTCCTCCAACATTCCAAAAACGTGTATGTTAGGTTAATTGGAGACTCTAAATAGTCCATTGGTGTGAATGCTTGTATGTCTTTGTCTATATGTGCCCTGCGATTGACTGGCAACCAGTCCAGGATGTACCCCGCCTCCCGCCCAAAGTCAGCTGAGATAGGCTCCAGCATACCCACGACCCTAATGAGAATAAGCGGCATAGAAAATGAATGAATGAATAATACACAATATGCCATTTCACAAACGGATTGGTGTGGCTTCTGCAGTGATGGACTCTCCATTGGTCCGTTGTGGTAAAGAGGGAGATGAGCGAAAGGCAAAGCTCTCAATTTACCGGTCGAACTACGTTCCTACCCTCACCTATGGTCATGAGCTTTGGGTAGTGACTGAAAGGACAAGATCGTGGGTACAAGCGGCCAAAATGAGTTTTCTCTGCAGGGTGGCTGGGCTCTCCTTTAGAGATAGGGTGAAAAGCACTGTCATCCCGGTGAGACTTGGATTAGAACTGCTGCTCCTCCGCATTGAGATCTGGTTAGGACGCCTCCCTGGGGAAAGTGTTCAGGGCACGTCCGACCGGTAGGAGGCCTTGGGGAAGACCCCGGACACGTTGGAGAAACTATGTCTCTCAGCTGGCCTGGGAACGCCTCGGGATTCGCTGGGAGGAGCTGGGAGAGCTGATCTCGTTAGATCTCAGAGGCTAAGCAGGGCAGGGCCTGGTCAGTACTTTGATGGGAGACCTCAGAGGAACACCAGGTGCCACAGTGGGAGGAAATTATAAACTTTCCTTGTTCCCTTAAGCAAGGCACTTCACCCATATTGCCTAGTATGAAAGTGGTGTGTGTCTGAGTGTCGGTGGTGGTAAGAGGGTTTGATGGTGCACACTGGCAGCCTCACTTTCCGTCAGTCTGCCCCAGGGCAGCAAAACTGAGGAAGTATACTTTTTAAAAGTATAAGCAAAAGTCCAAGACTAAGTACTTTAATAGCAATATATTCTACTTCAATACAAAAATGGACTCAAAGTATATAACTAGTACAATGGCAGTTTAAAGATAAGTGTACTTGTGGTATACAATAGGTATTTATGCGTAAGGGATGCCAACCGGTGCGCCTGCACAGGTGCACCGTGTTAAACTTACTTGGGCCGATGATCAAAGCTCTCGTCTCCTATTCCAGGAGGTCGATTGCCACGGTGTGAGTGTTGTGAAACAGGAGGGTACGTTGGTGGCAAGCCTGCGGCCGGACTTGGCACACCATATTCCCAGGGGAGGAAGAGGAACGTTGTCCACTGATTCAGCCTCAAATTTGTACACATACGTATAGGGTCCTTTTACATTTCTTTTACCACCATGGTGTGTGGTTTTTGTGTTGAGTTTATTAAATACCAAAATCCTCACACATATTGAAGCAATACATCTTTGAGCAATAGTTCCAGTATTTCAGAAACGGACATAGCTAGGCTAGCTTGTCTAATGTGTGTCAGCCTCTGCACCCATGACTACGGAATTCTCAACAAACTGTAATGCCCGTAAAGTCGCTGATGCAATTCCAATCACTTTATTAACAAGCGATCGCAAGAATCGCACATACAGCTGCAACAGCATGCTCTGCTAAACTAAGCTAAGTCAGCAAGATGCGTTTCCAAACTTTTTCACAGACTTAGTCCGTGATTTTGGTCAACATGTTGTTAAGTTCAGGAGAAAGTGGGTTAGTATTTGTGAGGAAATGCACCCATCAATGAGCAGTCCGCTGGGGAAATATTTCCACACACAAACGTTCCTTCCCCTCAACATTTACTTCACAATGTGTTGTTTATGACAGTAGCGCCATCCAGTGTTAAAACTAAGAAGTACAAAACAATAAATTACATATTACATGCGGAACATAGTGCATTATATTTTTAGACTTTCACATAGGCCAGTTAAAAATGGATGCTGGGCTGCATTTTTGCCCGCGGGCCGTAGTTTTGGAAAATAACCTTCTATGCCTTCATGGGACTGAGCAATCACACAAAACACTAACACTGTTCTGGAGCCATGTCATATACTTTGTCTTTGTTGACCACGACAAATAAACACACACACTCCACATCAGAAACTGAGCAAATGAAGTGAAAGATTAGGATCTGATGTGATATTGTCAAGAGAATATATCTTCACACATTTTTTTTTTTGCTGATTTCCTCCAATTTTAAAGGTGAACATATATACAGCATGCTAGATTTCCCGCTTTTATCTTACTCCCATAAACTTATTCACTATTTTAACTTTCTATTTTTGAGTTTGGTGATCTGTTTAATGACAACAAAGTGGGATGTTGGGATTGGCACCACTTCATGGCATAATGATGGATTATGACTAAATCAGGCGGCTCGAGGAGGTGCACATTAGGCTGAACGTGTGCCAGCTGCTGACTTTTTCATGAATATGTATGCCATCTTACATCTTGTTAAGACACCACCTTCATCTGTTTAGTACAAGTAGACTCTACCACTCTACTTTTCCAAAGTGACTCACTTTATGAGATGTAAATAGGGCAAAGTCCCTCACTTGACTTTCATGTGGGTAAAGAGTGAGTTCAAGTGACATTTTGTCCCAGTAGTTTTTACCTGTATATGTACAATTTAAAGATGATTTATTAACCTACAAGAAATTTGCAGGAAAAAGTTGAAGAAGTGCAGACATGATGCAGAGCCCATAGGGCACAAACAGGGAAGCATTATCTGCAGCAGCACCACTTACGGTCTCATTTTCAGTGTCTGAAGCAATCACGGGCCACCAGAGCACAACTGCACCACAATTAAGCTTTCTGTGATTTTTAATTAAAACTAATCGTCCTCCTTCTGAAACTTGCCTTTGCCTTTCAGGCAGTACAAGTTATCATCTTCGTAATGCATACAAATATATTGTATGAAAAATGATCACATTACCATTCCCATTTTCTAATTATACAGCAAGAGTCAAGTAAACTGTGTTTCCTTCCAAGCAGTTTGCCATCAAAACATTGATACAATTAGGACAATAACCATAATAGAGGAATAAATTATTCATTGGTATGAAGGAGTTTAGGGTCTACCCAGTAGGCGCAATCAATAGTGTGCTTGATGCCTTCACCAAGGCAAAGTCCATTACAAGTTCTAATGCATCTGAGTAGCTTCTGAACCAAAAAGCAATTTAATGCTGATCTCTCTGGGGGAATGCCCAAGAGAACTTGAGAGAAACAAAAAAAACCAAATCAGCACAGCAGTAAGCTGACTGCCCTGAGGCCGATAAGCATTTACTGTACAAAACGGTCGATTTTGATATTTATTGGCAACTTGAACGGTGAGATTATGACCGCTTTTAAGTTTGCCATGTGATAAAAGGATGATAAAATGGTTTGTAAGAAGATTATATTACAGGCAGTTTTATTAACTATCACACATATACATTTATCCTGTTGCTCTAACTCCTTACATAAAAAAAAAATCAACACAGTGAAACTATGGTTTTAGTACACCCTGGTTTTTGGGACACACAGACTTTTTGTCAGATTTCCATGCACATTTTTATAGACAAGTTCCTTGATCATAACAGGACAATAATATATACAGTGGTGTGAAAAAATATTTGCCCCCTTCCTAACTTTTTATTCTTTTGCATGTTTGTCACACAAAATGTTTCTGATCATCAAACAAATTTTAATATTAGTCAAACACAAGTAAACACAAAATACAGTTTTTAAATGAATGTTTTTATTATTTAGGGAGAAAAAAATCCAAACCCACATAGCCCTGTGTGAAAAAGTAATTGCCCCTGCACCTAATAACTGGTTGGACCACCCTCAGCAGCAATAACTGCAATCAAACGTTTGCGATAACTTGCAACAAGTCTTTTACAGCGCTCTGGAGGAATTTTGGCCCACTCATCTTTGCAGAATTGTTGTAATTCAGCTTTATTTGAGGGTTTTCTAGCATGAAGCGCTTTCTTAAGGTCATGCCACAGCATCTCAATGGGATTCAGGTCAGGACTCTGACTAGCCCACTACAAAGTCTTCATTTTCTTTTTCTTCAGCCATTCAGAGGTGGATTTGCTGGTGTGTTTTGGGTCATTGTCCTGCTGCAGCACCAAAGATGGCTTTAGCTTGAGTTGACCAACAGATGGCCGGACATTCTCCTTCAGGATTTTTTGGTAGACAGTAGAATTTATGCTTCCATCTATCACAGCAAGCCTTCCAGGTCCCGAAGCAGCAAAACAACCCCAGACCATCACACTACCACCACCATATTTTACTGTTGCTATGATGTTCTTTTTATGAAGTGCTGTGTTACTTTTACGCCAGATGTAACGGGACACGCACCTTCCAAAAAGTTCAACTTTTGTCTCGTCAGTCCACAAGATATTTTCCCAAAAGTCTTGGCAGTCATCATTTTGTGTTCAACTATGTTATCTTGGACTAGGAGTTAACTATTTTTTATGACAAGAAAAATTTAAGTGTGCCAAAAAGTCAGGAAGGGGGCAAATAGTTTTTCACACCACTGTAACATCTGTTTAACTAGGCAAATGTTTAACTAATAATACGTTGTATTCAACCACAAAGCAATATGTTTTAATAATATAGTTTTTGAAAAACTATGTTGGAGTGAAGCTGCAATTGGAACCATGATGTGTCGAGGGAAAACTGTATTTTGCTTTGCTTTCAGCATGTAAAACATGTAAGCAACTATAAACACTATAATTAAACTAAACATATTCAAATTTGTGTGTGTCGGTTTAACAGGATTGACATTACTTCTACTACATTGATTTGCTTTTTGTCCACTTTTCATTATTATGACAAGCTGTTTGGAAAGAATTAATGAAGAAAACCAACATTGAAGAGAACACTGAGGAACTGGTTGCTTTCAAAGGCCCTACTCACCTCATCAAATGCAGTCTTTCAACTGCACTTGTTTGCTCTTTCCTGGATCAAGAACCCAGTTGATCTTGGGTTTAGATCTGACCAGAGGTAATTTATATCACTTTAACCGTTTTTGTCAACACTATATTCTACAGGTTTTTACATTTTTCTTTCAAATCGCTGTCACTCTGCTAAACTTTCAATTCAAAAGTCTTCCTCATGCTTTATGTCTGAAAGAATAGCTATATTCTATACAAATATTCCAAAGCATAATCTGTCCACCTTGAAGTTCATAAAATAAAATGTATTAGTTATGGTCCTCCACCATGATATTCTCCCCTTCATTTGAATAATACACCACTTTTGGTGTTCCTTTGCAGTGGGCCTTAGCCAGCCACGGCCATTTGGAGGACTCCAAGAAGAGGATCAAATGTAATTCATCAGAACTGACACCAAATCTCCAAGATGACAAGGTGTCTGCAGGATCTTGGACTTTATTGGCCAGAAGAAGAATGGACCTAGAGAATAACTCAAAGTGAAAAATCATTCCCTCTGGAAATAGATCCCCTTATTTCAGCCACTGTGAAAAATTCTGATTAGAAAATGGAGCAGTTTTTCTTCACAATCCTAATTTATATTTGGCAGTTAGAAGACACGCTGTACCTTAACTGTGCAATCCAATCACTTGGGAGCGGATTGATTTTGAAGGCAGAAAATAACAATGATAATTTCTTTTCTGTTGAGATGGAGGCGCGTTTTTGGTCTTGAACATTTTTATGTCTGTATCTTTAATGAGATGCTTTCTGTGCATGATTACGTTCTTTCAGATTCAGGGCCATAGATGAGATCAATTCCAGGGACAAATGAGAGGAAAGTCATTTGAATATTAATACATCAAAATTGTACAAAAGCAAATAAAAAGGTTGATTTTAAAGCTGAAGAAAATATAAGAATGATATGCTCACATTAATTTGAAATCATTTCATACATGAGGTGTAACTTCTAAACAATAAAATATATAGTATGTGTTTGAGACACCACTGTATTAACTAGTTATGGTAAACTTGTTCTTCTGCTGACTCGAATTTTTATGAGTTTCTCAAAAAATTGAATCAAGTACCGGTACTCGATTCACTCGAGTCGGGTGTCATAGCGTGCATGTGCAAAAAACCCAGATTCTCATAGACATATGAATGCACTGTGCAGACATCTCATTGAGATGGTTGGCTCATTACAGCAATACATTTGGATGTTGTAGATTTTCCCCATAGACAAATCCAAGAAAATGGACCACACTTACTAGAAGCCTTTCTGAATCCGCCGTATTATGCCAAAAAGTCAACACATTCTATTCTACAATGAATAGTATTTTTTCAACCTTATTTGCAAAAAGTAATCGCATGAAATGTTGTTTGGTTCGGATGGTACAATTCCATGCAGAACATGTACAGTATTGGGCATCTTCCTTGTTCTCTCTTGCCACATCCAATATGGTTGTGACGTTGAAGTAGGATTCAGTGCTCAATGCGGGGTCATTCGAGAAACTTGCACATATGCAACAAGTCCGCGGAAAGCACTTAATTGTCCTGCACTGAATTATGGAAAATCAATCATGTTAGTGCTGCCCACTTTGGAGGTAAAATTACTGACTGATTTATACCATTGCGAAAAAAATGAAAGATCAGTCTGTAGTGACTCACGATATAGTAAATACATTTTGTGAGACAAGAGATATTCAGTATAGAAATGTAACAAGTATGTGATGCAAGAATAATCCAGACAGCCACAATAATGACACTAAGAATGCATGTAATTTTTTGTTAAGATTATTTTGGCATTTATGGTGGACATGGTGCTGCACTTTGTATTCTTGTAACCACGCACAACTAATGTCTTGAAACAGGCCTGGAGGTGAGTTATCCAAGCAGCTGAGAAAACATGGAAATATCTTAATTTTATTCATATCTGTTTTCAAAACAGATGCAATCAATGTATTTCTATTTTAATGAGCAATGAAGCTCTGAAGTACCACAGGGCTGGACTTTAAACACAGCATGTTCTGCAATATTCCATTTACATAGCAGGTATATCTTTGCTGTTGTGATGATACATCGGCGCTTGTAATAAATGCACTAACTTTTTTCACTCATTTAATAATTATGCCTGAGCCAATATTCGCTGCAGGCCACCGTCAAGGTGGAAAAAAGCTTTCTACTGCTGGCAATAAAGCACATGAAATTAGATTCATCACTGATGCTGTGGGAGAAAAACACAATTTTTATTGCTGAATGATATGATCATTTTATTTAAATGCTTATTTGCACAAATGGGAATGTGGTTTAGACTTCGGGGAAAGTAATGGACTGTCTTTTTATTATGACATCATGGGTGCTGGCTGGTATGCTAATGGGAAACTTAGTCCCTGTCTTGTCCCATCAGGTTCAATGTGACAGACGCATTAATAAACACAACCTCACAGATGTCGAAAAAAATGATCATTTTCTTTTTTCCATTTGATTCCTGACATTGCAACTGTCAAAATGTAAAGATAGTGTCAAACATCTTCATTTCTGTTTAACACACTGAGGAGAAAGATAAATCTGAGCTTGCAGAGAGACAAGGAGAGGGGTCTCTTTGTGTTTCCTGTTCGGTCCAGTGAGACCAACCTTTGACTGACATAGTCTTGTTGCATTTTGCCTCATCGTTGTCGAGCAAAGCATATTTAAAAGAAAGTAGCACCGTGCATCCGCGCTGTCTGTCTCCTGCCTCATTTGCAATATGCCCGAGGAAACACCACTCCCCTGTCACCTGTCGCCTGTCAGAGTCTCTGTGAGACGCAATACGCCTGGTTCATGTGAGGTTCATCTTCCTTTTGAATTTATGTTACCCTTTTTTGTCTTACCTTTAATGATTCATCAGATCCTCCACAGTCACCCCCGGGGTGACATTTACTGTAATCAACCTTTTTCTGTGAACTGATTTAAACCATAGATGGTGCAAGTACTCCAGGATATGAAATGTCAACATGTTGTAGCCCTTCATTTTGATATACTGTTAATCTAGACATCTGGGCTACCTACATGGCTATATTTCTTCTTTTGTGTGCTTAATCAGTCATGGGTGTGTACATGTGGTCGAGGGTGGGTGTCTGGACATGGTCTTCGGCGGGCAAATCTGCTTCTTGGGACATGGTCTATCACTTCTCTGGTGGTGAAGGAGCCCGAGCTTGTGGAAGAGGCCGAGTCAATTTGAAGATCGGACTCACCTCAACCCACAGTTTGGGCTCTGGAACCAAATTCCTTGTGAGGGGCTGGACTTTGTTTTAGTCTGGAGTTGCTGAATGGGAGAGGCGGTGAGCAGGGGTGGGCTTATTAGTAGCCCCGCGGCTTGGTGCCTCTATGCGGGAGTCATCCCCGGTGAACAAGAGGGTTATTTCCCTACGCCTTCGGTCTGGGGAAAGGGTCCTGACTGTGGTTTGCGCGTACACGCCAAATGGCAGTTCAGAGTACCCAGCCTTCCTGGAGTCTACCAGATGGGTGCTGGAGAGCACCCCAGCTGGTGACTCCATAGTTCTACTGGGAGACTTCAACGCCCATGTGGGCAATGACAGTGACTTGGAGGTGCGTGGTTGGGAGGAAAGGCCTCCCTGATCTGAACCCGTGTGGTGCGTTGTTGCTGGACGTCTGTGCAAACCAGAGTTTGTCCATAACAAACACCATGTTCAAACATAAGGATGTCCATAAGTGCACTTGGCACTAGGACAACCAACGTTGCAGGTCTATGATCGACTTTGTTGTCGTATCATCAGACCTGCGTCCGCATGTTCTGGACACCCGGGTGAAGAGAGGGGCTGAGCTGTCAACTGATCACCACCTGGTGATGAGTTGGATTTGATGGCGGGGAAGGATGCCAGACAAACCTGGTAGACCCAAATGCGTAGTGAGGGTGTGCTGCGAACGTCTCTCGTTCGTCGAGTCTTCAACTCTCATCTCCGGCAGAGCTTTGCCTGCATCTCAAGGGAGGACCGGGATATTGAGTCCTAATGGGTCGTATTCCGTGCCTCCATTGCTAAGGCAGCCAGTCGTAGTTGCGGCTGTAAGGTGGTCGGTGCCACCTTACGTACGACCGTACGACCTGAACCTGATGGTGGACACCGGGGGTTAGGGCTGTCGTCAAGCTGAAGATGTAGTCCTATCAAGCATGGATGGCTTGCGGGACCCCCGAAGCAGCTGACAGGTACCGGCAGGCCAAGCGGCACGCGAGGCAAAAACCCAGGTGTGGGAGGACTTTGGTGAGGCTATGGAGCACAACTTTTGGTCGGCCTCCAATAGGTTTTGGCAAACCGTCCGACACCTCAGAAAGGGAAAGCGGTCCCCAGTTCACACTTTTTTGCTGAGTTTTTTGGGGTTTGCTGACCTCAACTGAGGAAACAGAGTCTGAGGACACGTACGCGGACAGTTCTATCACCGTGGCTGAGGTATTTGGGGCAGTTAAAACACTCCGCAATGGCATGACAATCCGGTCATTGATTTTTTTTGTTGCCCAGGCAAAGACTCACGACCCACTGAGAGCAATTCTGCGACACACCAGTTGTGAGTGACTGCATTAGATCAGTGGTTTAATCAAATTACTACAGATAGTTATACTTAAGATTAAGCCTGATTCATTCATTTTCCAGATGGATCATTTCAAGGTGGCACCGCTTTAGCGACATACTGAACCATGCCTACTATGCTTCTACACAGGGGCACTGTAAAGTGGGGGAAAGTTAGGACAATTCCAAGGGCCCCTAACTGACAGGAGACCCTAAAATAAGTACAAACTAAAATATGATTTTGTTCTCTGGATTGAGATTTTTCTTCCAAATGTAATCATAAAACAATCTCTTTGTTTCTACTTGTTTTTGGCAGTAATGTTAAATCCACATAGAGCCAAAAAGTGAACATTCATATTTACCAACCACCCCCCTATATTTACTTGAAATGATTTGGGCCTGCCTTAGAGCACAGATTGGTGGCGGTGACAGCTAGTGCACTACATCTTGCGCAGGACTAAAATAAAATATGCTTTTCAAAATGGAAAGCAAAAAAAGAGAGAGAAAAAGGCAAAAGAAGCATATTGGACATTGCTAGGAAAAGGAATTATTGCGTATTTAGAAACAAAAATACTTGTCCTGTTTTGAGTTCAAAAGGGAAGCAGTTTGGACCTTATTACCGTGAGTATCAAAAATAGTATTTACCTTTTTTTTTACATGAAATTTTACGTCAAGTTTCTTTTGCACGCTGTCAACAACAAAGAAATATAATGAAAGATTTCACCAACTACACCACAAAGCCATGATGGTGCAATCTTATTGTGTATGTGCCTGCATGTACCTGAGTGTGATCTCAGAGATGGAAAAGTTCTATTAGTTTAGTTGGTTATTTTGTTCTAAAAATCATTTTTTGAACAATTTGTTTCCCATGTATTTGCATTACTGCAAAACATGCATTGAACTAAATTAAGGTCAACTAGCATAAAAATAGCTTTTAGGGGACAGTTAAGTGGCAACAAATGACTTCTCCCCAGTCAAGTTAGATACCAGTGACCTAGAAAGTTGCAGTTTTGTCATGCTGTAGGATGTTCAATTCCCATTTACTTGAATGCAATGCAGATTTGACTATTCTATTGTGATGCAGATAACATTTAATGCATACTAAGTAAATTGCAGGCGTCACTACCAAACAAGTACATAAACCCCTTGCTTAATGTTCACAAAAGCATAAACACTAAAAGGTATTACAAAAGATCATTTTTTTGTCTAAAATATTTAGTGAGTATTGCCCTGGTCATTGAAAGGCTGACAATTTTTGCAGGTCTCCTTTCCTTGTAGAGTCTCAGAAGGGACTGAAGTATTACCTCAAACTCTGTTGAGACACCATGTTGTAAAGTTGGAAGAAAAATGATCAAATGAAGGATAAATTTGGGGCTGAGGTCCAGTCAGTCACGCTAGGGCACTGTGTTTTAGACAGAGAAAGAGACTTCAGGAAAGGCTTAGTTGGGTTAATGTTATTTCCTTCTTAAACTTAAGCTTCTTTACAAGTGGTTGGTACAATGCAAATGGAAACATTAATGAACTGACATTAATTTGTTAAAGTCAGCGGGGACAATTATGAAAATAACCACAGCTAAACAAGCAAATAGGTTTGGACAGCGGGGCTCAGTAACAACCAATACAGAGCAGTCAAGCACATGATAAAAACCACAGAGTAGCATGTTAATAAATTACCTTAGTGCCCAATTAAATAGCTAAATATTATGGCTTTTTTAAAACAGTCCACTGACTCAGTAAGCTTTTGAGATGGCAGTAAATGCCTGCAAAGAGCAATCACAATGGGTCTTTTCAAAGCTAATATTCTCTCCAGAAAGGCTCCCAACTGTTTTAATTGACTCTGCAAGCACTTCCAACAATATGCCAAGTATCTGTTGTATTACATTTCACATTTGCAAAAAGAAATAGATATTCTATTAGTAACCTGGGGTTCTAATCTAGTGGGTTGCGCAGCCTGGCGCAGGTTGTGCAGTGGTAATTTTGTCCGGCGTAACATTTTGTGCAGCCAATTTGGTAATATGGTAGACCGAGCCGCGCCACGATGTGTGTGGCGGCACAGCAGGGGGAGGTGCCGACTGAATCAGACTGGCATAGTGACAGTTTTGTGCCAAAAGGCTTCGCCGGAAGTGCGCTGAAAGTGCGTGTTTTACGCAAAGTTGCTTTGGATTTCATCCCCATTATGCATAGTTTTTGTTAATTGGTATTACATATACATATTATTTTACATACAGTATTCATATTACAAATATACCCGCACGATGGATGAGTGGGTAGTATGTTGGCCTCACAGTCAGGAGATCAATGTTTGAATCTCCGTTGGGCATCTCTGTGTGGAGTTTGCATGATCTCCCCGTGCGTGTGTGGGTTTTCTCCGGGTACTCCGGTTTCCTCCCACATTCCAAAAACATGCATGTTAGGTTAACTGGTGACTCTAAATTGTCCATAGGTATGAATGTGAGTGTGAATGGTTGTATGTCTGCCCTGCGATTGGCTGGCGACCAGTCCAGGGTGTACCCCGCCTCTCGCTCAAAGTCAGTTGGGATAGGCTCCTGCATACCCTGTGACAATAAAGAGGATAAGCAGTATAGAAAATGGATGGATGGATATTACAAATGTAGGTTACTAAATACGAGTGTCCTTATTCGTGTGGAAAAAAAGCTTACCTAACCGGTGGCCACCGTGTGCCTCCGGTGCTCTGATAGCTTTTGTTTTGCCCTTCTCATCATTGAACCGTATTTTCTTGCAGGGCAACGGTTCTCAGTACGTCCGGGCAAACCTGATTTACGATACTTGTAATCTCCTCCCACTCCCACTTTTGCATCATCAGCCCGTGGAGGTCTGCTCGCGTGACCATATATTCGGCCAATAAAATCTTGGACCTCCCGGACCAAAACATCACTTTCCATCCGGGAGAAGTTTGACCGTCTGCCGCTGTCTTCATCCAAATTCAACGAAACTTGCAATTCGCTTTGCCAGCGGCACATTTAGAGAGGAGCTCAGTTGATTGGTGAAAATTTGACCCAGCTGTGTTAAACCCAGTCAAGCCTTTTCTCCTCCGTCTTTGCCACTTTGCGCTGGTAGGAGGGACGGAGGCATACTTACGCCAAGCTGCGCATGACACGAAATTGCAAAATGCGCCTAAAACACGCTCACTGGCAAGGCGCAAGTGAAGGTGCGCTTCGCATGCACCTGGTTTACGAAATTAGAGCCCCTTGAGTCATTGACCTTTTCCAGGCTTCTGTTTCCTCCTGACACTTGTAGCATTGAGTCACCATCCGCCTCCAACTTTACTATTGAGAAAGCAAAAAGAAGCATCTCTGTGTGAGACGAAGAGGATGCATGCATATAATGATTCATTCGCAATATGATCTGTGTAAAATGTTTAATTGTTGCTAGTCCATATGTGCCATACTGGGCACACAATCACAGCGTGCTTTTTATGTGCTTGGAACTTTATTTTCACGTGGTTTTATTCAATTTTGTGAAAAAATGGTTTATTGTACAGCTCCAAACTGCAAACTGCAAAAATATATTAATTCATAAATTGTGCTGTTTTGTGGTTGAATAATGTCTAATAGTAATACAAGTATATTTAAGCAAATGTGATGTATTTTTGCTTAAATTAAGCATTTTCAAGCAAAAAAAATGGTTAATGAATTGCAATATAAATATAATGCATTAATACACATTCTACTTCTTCTATTTCTTCGCCAGACTTGATCGTCGGAACGACAGGCTTTTATTGCAGGTTTGAATGATCTCACAACAGGCACAATAATAACATGGGTTAGAGTGTTACAGGGTACAGTGGTAATCCAGATAAAACTCAACTTTCAACCCCCGACGTCACTTCCTGTCTATAGGTAACACATTTATTGCAACACACCTAAGCACAAGTTTTATTTTTGTCTTACATAGCTTATCTATAATTATGTGTGAAGGTGACTATAGGGGTGTCATTTGATGTTTAAACTCGTATTTAAAAGGACGTGAGCAGGTTAATATAAATATACATATAATAGAAATATAATAAAATATTAATTTAATTCTGCAATGGGGCTGAGTGGGTATGGGTAGCATGTTGGTCTCACAGTCAGGAGGTTCAGGGTTCGAATGTCCGTTGGGCATCTCTGTGTGGAGTTTGCATGTTCTCCCCATGCGTGTGTGGGTTTTCTCTGGGTACTCCGGTTTCCTCCCACATTCCAAAAACATGCTTGTTAGGTTAATTGGCGACTCTAAATTGTCCATTGGTGTGAATGCTTGTATGTCTTTGTCTATATGTGCCCTGCGATTGACTGGCGACCAGTCCAGGGTGCACCCCGTGGTATAGAAGCGGTATAGAAAATGGATGGATGGATTAATTTAATTTTAAAAAAAGTCCTATTTTGCAGAAATTCACTGATCATGGTCGGGTCTATAACCAATAAATTGTGATAAACAAGGGAATACTATATAATAACTTTTTTTTGTAATTTAATAATGATTTGGAGTACAGATGATGATGTGGATAATTGTAAACACAGCAAGTGTAACTTGCATGAAAATTACGAGTAGCGCAACCAACATTTTAAAGCGCATGCAGAGGTAAATAAGGATGCTGGATGACTACTTATGATACATGAAATTTAACATACTTTTAAAAACATGTGTCACACCACTTCTGCATTTGCCTGAAGAAGCTTTAAAAAGTGGCTGAGTTTCTTACACATCTCTGTTCAGAACTCCTGTTTTTTGTCACTCGCATGAAAGTAAAAGCAACAAGAATACGCTTCACACACTGAGCGTGTAGTTTCTCTCCATAAGTCACTAGTGAGAAATTCAGGAAGAGAATGATCCACAAGTGTAGCAGCATGTATCAATATGAGTGAGTCTCAGCTATGAGCGGTCTAACAGCTAGAGAACATGTTGGAAAAAAACAACTATGTACAGGAACTGCTGGATTAGAACCCTGACCATAGCATGTTGATGAGCTTCCTCACACGACTGGAAAAATAAGAAATCATTATTTCTCCTCTTTCTCGTGTGTTACAGATTTGTGCTCTGATCCACCATATTATTCATTAAGTACACATAACATGCATCAAACCACGCACAATTCATACACAAATATCACAGCCTTATATTTGTCCTAAAGTGCGTGCTGCTTACCATAAATAGTCATGCAATTTGAGGCTATAATAGTTAGGTGTGGAGCATGAAACAGATTTTTAAAGTCTTTCATACTGCAGGTGGCTCTCAGCACGTCGCGCAATCACGCTCATTACTTCAGCATCTGCAATCAGATGCACAGCTGGTGATATAAATGAGTGTCGAGCACAGTTTATCCTTCAAAGTGCAGAGTTGCGGCTCTTATTTCACAAATTGAGCTGACTGTGGCTTCCTCAGTACGTCACGATCATGATTGCATTTAATAGCAGCTTCTACTTGGAAAATGTTTTTTTTTTACAGTTTAGCTGCTTTTGGATGACCCACAGTATATACACGTGACAAAAAACGAATGAAAGTAATAAACGTAAACGTAAAATTTGAATCAGTTGAAAAATTTCAAGAGTCTTCATCTTACACTGTTGGATCTGAAGGAGGTTCTAAATATAGCTTCAACATGAAGCTCCGTGAATCACCACCTTACCGCGGTGGAGGGGTTTGAGTGCCCGAGTGATCCTAGGAGCTATGTTGTCGGGGGCTTTATGCCCCTGGTAGGGTCTCCCAAGGCAAACAGGTTCTAGGTGACGAGCCAGACTAAGAGTGATTCAGAAGACCCATATGAAGAGACACATTAGGAGTGACCGCACCTCGCCCGGACGTGGGATACCGGGGCCTCACCCTGGAGCCAGGCCTGGGGGAGGGGCTCGCAGGCGAGCGCCTGGTGGTCAGGTCTTCACCCGTGGGACCTGGCCGGGCCTAGCCCGAAGAAGCCGCACGGGAACTCCCCCCCGCAGACCCACCACCTGCAGGGGCAAGCATAAGGGTCCGGTGCTGTGTGATTTGGGCAGTGGTCGAGGGCGGGTGTCCGGGCGACCTGGGCTTCGGCGACCAAATCTGGTTCTTGGGACATGGAATGTCACTTCTCTGGTGGGGAAGGAGCCCGAGCTTGTGGAAGAGGCGGAGAGATTCCGACTAGATATAGTCGGACTCACCTCAACCCACAGTTTAGGCTCTGGAACCAAACTCCTTGAGAGGGGCTGGACCTTGTTCTTCTCTGGAGTTGCCGCTGGGGAGAGGCGGCGAGCTGGTGTGGGCTTATTGTTAGCCCCCCGGCTTGGTGCCTCTGTGTTGGAGTCATCCCCAGTAAACGAGAGGGTTACTTCCCTACGCCTTAGGGCTGGGGAAAGGGTCCTGACTGTGGTTTGTGCCTATGCGCCGAACGGCAGTTCAGAGTACCCAGCCTTCTTGGAGTCTATCAGAGGGGTTCTGGAGAGCACCCCAGCTGGTGACTCCATAGTTCTACTGGGAGACTTCAACGCCCATGTGGGCAATGACAGTGTGACTTGGAGGGGCGTGGTTGGGAGGAACGGCCTCCCTGACCTGAACCCGTGCGGTGTGTTGTTGCTGGACTTCTGTGCGAACTACAGTTTGTCCATAACGAACACCATGTTCGAACATAAGGATGCCCATAAGTGCACTTGGCACCAGGACACCCTAGGTCGCAGGTCTATGATCGACTTTGTGGTCGTATCATCAGACCTGCGTCCGTATGTTCTGGACACGCGGGTGAAGAGAGGGGCTGAGCTGTCAACTGACCACCACCTGGTGATGAGTTGGATTAGATGGCGGGGAAGGATGCCGGACAGACCTGGCAGACCCAAACGCGTAGTGAGGGTGTGCTGGGAACGTCTGGCAGAATCTCCCGTTCGTCGAGTCTTCAACTCTCATCTCCGGCAGAGCTTCGCCTGCATTTCGAGGGAGGACCGGGATATTGAGTCCGAATGGGCCGTATTCCGTGCCTCTATTGCTGAGGCAGCCAGTTGTGGTTGCGGCCGCAAGGTGGTCGGTGCCAGTCGTGGTGGCAAGCCCCGAACCCGATGGTGGACACCGGGGGTTAGGGCTGCCGTCAAGCTGAAAAAGGAGTCCTATCAAGCATGGATGGCTTGCGGGACTCCCGAAGCAGCTGACAGGTACCGGCAGGCCAAGCGGCACGCGGCTTCGGCGGTGGTCGAGGCAAAAACTCGGGTGTGGGAGGAGTTCGGTGAGGCTATGGAGCACGACTTTCGGTCGGCCTCGAAGAGGTTCTGGCAAACCGTCCGACACCTCAGAAAGGGGAAGCAGCCCCCAGTTCACACTGTTTACAGTGCGGACGGGGGCTTGCTGACCACGACTGTGGATATAGTTGGTCGGTGGAAGGAATACTTCGAGGCCCTTCTCAATCCCACTGACATGCCTTCCATAGAGGAAGCAGAGTCTGAGGATACGTACGTGGACAGTTCTATCACCGTGGCTGAGGTAATTGGGGTAGTCAAATCACTCCCCAGTGGCAAGGCTCCGGGGGTAGACGAGTTCCGCTCAGAATTTCTCAAGGCTCTGGATGTTGGAGGACTGTGTTGGTTGACACGCCTCTACAACATTGCATGGAAGTCAGGAACAGTACCTCTGGACTGGCAGACCGGGGTGGTGGTCCCCATTTTTAAAAAGGGTGACCGGAGGGTGTGTTCCAACTATAGGGGGATCACACTCCTCAGCCTTCCTGGGAAAGTCTACTCCAGGGTGCTGGAGAGAAGGGTACGACCGTTAGTCGAACCTCGGTTAGAGGAGCTGCAATGTGGTTTTCGTCCCGGTCGCGGAACACTGGACCAGCTCTACACCCTTGCAAGGGTACTCGAGGGTATGTGGGAGTTTGCCCAACCAGTCTACATGTGCTTTGTGGACCTGGAAAAGGCATTCGACCGTGTCCCTCGTGGTGTCCTGTGGGGGGTGCTCCGGGAGTACGGGATTGATGGTCCGCTTCTACGTGCCATTCGGTCCTTGTACAATCGAAGCAGGAGCCTGGTTCGCATTGCCAGCAGTAAGTCGAGCTTGTTTCCGGTGAACGTTGGCCTCCGCCAAGGCTGCCCTTTGTCACCGATTCTGTTCATAATCTTCATGGACAGAATTTCTAGGCGCAGTCAAGGTGTTGAGGGAGTCCAGCTTGGTGACCTTAGGATCTCGTCTCTGCTATTTGCAGACGATGTGGTCCTTATGGCCTCATCAGGCTGTGACCTTCAGCGTTTACTGGAGCGGTTTGCAGCTGAGTGTGAAGCTTCTGGGATGAGACTCAGCACCTCCAAATCCGAGGCCATGGTTCTCAGTCGGAAACGGGTGGACTGTACCCTCCGGGTTGGGAGTGAGGTCTTGCCTCAGGTGGAGGAGTTCAAGTATCTCGGGTTCTTGTTCACGAGTGAGGGAAGGTTGGAGCGTGAGATCGACAGACGGATCGGTGCAGCATCTGCAGTAATGCGGTCGCTGTACCGGACCGTCGTGGTGAAGAGAGAGCTGAGCCGGAAGGCAAAGCTCTCTGTTTACCGATCGATCTACGTTCCCACCCTCACCTATGGTCATGAGTTATGGGTCATGACCGAAAGAATGAGATCGCGGATACAAGCGGCGGAAATGAGTTTCCTTCGTAGGGTGGCTGGACTCACCCTAAGAGATAGGGTGAGGAGCTCGGCCATCCGGGAGGAGCTCAGAGTAGAGCCGCTGCTCCTTCACATCGAGAGGAGCCAGTTGAGGTGGCTCGGGCATCTAGTCCGGATGCCTCCCGGGCGCCTCCCTGGTGAGGTGTTTCGGGCATGCCCAGTCGGGAGAAGGCCCCCGGGAAGACCTAGGACACGCTGGAGGGACTATGTCTCACAGCTGGCCTGGGAACGCCTTGGTGTCCTCCCGATGGAGCTGGAAGAGGTCGCTGGGGACCGGGAAGTCTGGACTTCCCTACTGAAGCTGCTGCCCCCGCGACCCGGACCCGGATAAGCGGTGGAAAATGGATGGATGGATGGCTTCAACATGAACTCCTACATTTTTTTGGTCTCACTACCATTTCTTTGCCCATTTTAAAGCTCTACTTACACCTTAAGATCTGACAGTGCAAAATGTAAATTCTTCAACTTCTTAAAATTGTCAGGAGTGGATCAGGAGTGAATATATTAATATTATAGGTAAGAGTATACATATGGTGTCCTAATGTCATATGTAAATATTTTTAATATTTTTCCTTACTAAGAAACAACACTTCTTACACGATAGCTTAGCAGGTTTAACTTTACAGGTTTTATTTTATTTTTTCTGAAGCTGCTGTGTCTCTGGTGTCCCCCAGGGGAAGAAACGTGTAACCCACAGGACTATGGAACAAGTGGAATGGTTTTGTTGATTTTCTCACTTTAATAAGACACAAAATTATCAATGTTGTACTCAATACGACTCTGAAATTAGTTATTGATCACTGAGTCTACATCCTCCTTGAAAAACTATTAGTAAAGTCTGGCATAAAGTGTATCCTTACCATTGAACCATTTGTCTTCACTATGTAGAAAAGCTGTAACCTGTCAGGCAAAAATAAAAACATTACCTAATATTCATTTAACATTATGATATGATATTCATAAAACCATAAATGTTATGCTTGGATGACTTGATCCAACATGTGTCTGGAAGAAGGAAAAACTCACTGGATAAGTCATTTACCGGTATTTACGATGATGCTATTTACAGAGCAAACTTTGTTTGTGTAGAAATGTCATGGCACGGCTTTTAACAACATTAAATTCACAAGTGAGGAATACAAAGTGACAGGGAAAGGGCAATGTTTACACCAACAAACTAAATCTATTTAAGATGAAATAAGTCATTTTTAAAGCACATGGATACAGTAAAATCTGTTTAATAAATGTCACCTTTAATATGTGACATGACGCCGGGACGCATCCGTGGTGTATAGAAACGTTTCAAACAGCTTAATACCAAATCTTCCAGTTAGCATTCACTGAGAATTAGCATTCACTGAGAATTAAAATACTCTGACAATCATACATGTGTATTTAGTTATTTAGTGGCTGACTCACTCACTCAGTGACAGCCTCCAAAATAGACACAATTACTCTCTGAATTAAACGTCACTGCAATCAATAATATGTCATTACTCAATCCACACAGGTGTCATTTAATCATAGTTGTGCATTACTTACAGATACATTGTCTCCAAGGCTTATTACGTTTGGAAAAGTTAATAAGTTATAAATCATGCCTTGCGCATGTATAGTAGAAGGTTGTGGCAAAAACCTGAAAAGTTGGTCCACTTAAGAGGTTCCACATACTACCAGCTAGAAATCTGGACAAACTGAAGCGGTCAATACTGGCTCTCAATTTAGACCCGACTACATTGCTACAGTAGTGTTCAAAATAATAGTAGTCCAATGTGACTAACCAGATTAATCACTGTCGTTAGTATATATTTTTTGCTACATGGCAAACAAGTTACCACTAGGTGCAGTAGTTTCTCCAAAAAAAACCAACACCCAGCATTCACGATATGCACGCTCATAATGCTGTGCAATTGGGCAATTAGTTGAAAGGAGTGGATAAAAAAATAGCAGTGTCTGCCTTTGACTTTACAAACTCAAAAACTTTAAAAACTTTTTGGGTTTTTTTGGTTTTGCTTTACAAACAGCATTTTTGATGACACCCCACAAGTTCTCGATTGGATTAAGGTCCAGGGATTGGGCTGGCCACTTCATTACATGAATTTTGTTGGTTTGGAACCACGATTTTGCTCGTCTATTAGTGTGTTTGGGGTAAAACTAACCTGTCTCACGACAGTCTAAACCCAGCTCACGTTCCCTATTAGTGTGTGAAGGGTGAGAAGGACTGTCATCCGGGGGAGACTCGAGTAGAACCGCTGCTCCTCCGCATTGAGAGGAGCCACATGAGGTGGCTCGGGCATCTGGTTAGGATGCCTTCCGAACGCCTTCCTGGGGAGGTGTTCAGGGCACGTCCAACCGGTAGGTGGCCTCGGGGAAGACCCAGGACACGCTGGAGAGACTATGTTTCTCAGCTGGCCTGGGAATGCCTCGGCATTCGTCGGGAAGAGCTGGACGAAGTGACCGGGCAGAGGGACGCCTGGGCTTCCCTGCTTAGGGTGCTGCCCCCGCGACCCGACCTCGGATAAGCGGAAGAAAATGGATGGATGGATGGACTAGTGTGTTTGGGATCATTGTCTTGTTTAAACACCCATTTCTTTTTTTTTATTTTTTTAATTTTTTGTCCTGTCCAGCATCATAACAGCTTAATGGGAGTCAAGCTGCCTTTAAATGCTGAGCAAAATTTCTTTGCCAAAGGAGACTTCATAATCCAAATGAGTCTTTCTTGACATTTGACTGCGTTTATTATGAATTTTGTTGCGCCACATTTCGATGCCGGACCTGACCTGAGAAGGGACGGAAGGGGTGTGGGGTGGGGGATATAAGAAAGGGTGCAGAAGAACCTCACAAACATATTTCAACCATATTATAAACAACCGTGATAATCACAATTTCAGCAACAACCAGAACCGTCCAGATCAAAAAGAGCAAAAATACAGGGGAAAGAGAAAAAAATTAATAATAATAATAATGATAATACTAATATACATGTACACAAATACATATACACATATATACATATATATACATACATACACATATACATACATATACACATATATACATATACATATATACATACATACATACATACACATACATACACACACACATATATACATATATATATGTATATATACATACTTACATACATACATATACACATATTCGTACACGTATACATACACATACTGTGCACATACACATATCCATGCAGTACATACATACATACACACACATACAGTGTGCATATATATGTATACACACATACATACACACACATACAGTGTGCATATATATGTATACACACATACATACATATTTACTAATAATGATAAACATACAAGAAAAACAACGAGAAAGGAAACAGAACCTCTTGAACAATGACCATCCAAATGACACGTGCAACAAATCTACATTAAATCTACATTAGTCTGCAGTGACAGGATAACTGCATCAGAGTGAAACAGAGAATGAGGAGATGTTTGTAGTGAACCACACCATGCATCCCAAACCACACTCCCTCCAAAAGCGAGGGTCCGACTAGGAAGACGCCAGAGCAGGCTCCCTACAGAGGGGAAGGCCCGACTCCGCCACCCCAAGAGGCAACTGCGAGTCCACTCCAACGAGGTGCAAGGGAGACCCGGCCGGACGCCACTTGGCAGCCGAGCAAGGGCCACAGGGGTGGCTTGGGCGCCAACCGCCGGAACACCCGCCAGAGGCCGGCCAGCTTCGGGCAAGCAGGACAACCGCCCCCGAGCCCCCGGGTCCAGAAGCCACCCAACTCCCCAAAGCAGGGGCCATACCCAACACCCCGGGAGCTCCAGGCCACCCCAGACACGACTGCCGCGGGCCATTGCCTTCCCCAACGCCAGAGGCGGTCGCCCATAGAGGTGCCCATGGGTCCCCCCCCGTGACCCGTCCACCCCTGCCCCAGTATCCACACCAAACCCTGTTCCCACATTCACACATGCCAACACACATACACCCACACACCTACATTTTCACATATGCACCTGGATGTGCCACCCCCCCAATGCAGCGAGCAGCATCACCGCGAGCTCCCCCGAGACACGGGGCCATACCACCATACCCGGCCGCTGGAAAATCCACAGAGTCCCACACGCACGCACGCAGACAAGGACGGATGCAGGCATGCAGGCACGCACGCACTCCTCCCAGCACTGCCGCCGACTGAGATCCGGAGCCGAAACACCCCAACCCCCACGCCCCCCGGGGAGCGTCCAAGAAAACAAACACCCATTTCAAGAGCATGTCCTCTTCAGCATAAGGAAACATGACCTCTTCAAGTATTTAACAGAGGGACTTTGCGGGGGATTGTTGTAAATAGATTAGCTTCACACAGACGTCTTTTAACTGTCACAGTACATATAGGAAACTCCAGCAATGATCAGGGGCTGATCATTGGCTGAGCCTTTGCTTTTCTGGTTATTCTTCGATCCATTTCGATAGTTGTCTTCCGTTTTCTGTCATGTTTCACTAGTTTTTCTTTCTATTTTAAGGCACTGGGTATCATTTTAACTGAACAGCCAAACATGTTTTGCACCTCTTCATAATATTTTCCCTCTTCAATAAACTTTTTAATCTAAGTATGCTGTTATTCTGAACAATGTCTTGAGCGCCCCATTTTCCTCAGGCTTTCAAAGGGAAATGCATGTGCAACAAGTTCAACAACAGAATTTCTAGGTGCAGCCAAGGCTGCTATTCGCAGAAGATGTGGTCCTGATGCCCTCATCACATAGGCTGTGACCTTCAGCGTTTACTGGCGCGGTTTGCAGCTGAGTGTGAAGCTTTTGAGGTGAGACTCAGTACCTCCAAATCCGAGGCTATGGTCCTCAATCGGAAAAGGGTGGATTGTACTCTTCGGGCTGGGAGAAAGGTACTGCACCAGGTGGAGGAGTTTAAGTATCTCGGGGTGTTGTTTTGGAGAAAGGGAAGGTTAGCGCGTGAGGCTGATGGGGGGATCGGTGCTGCATCTGGAGTAATGTGGTCGCTGCACCGGACCATCGTGGTGAAGAGAGAGCTGATCTGGAAAGCGGAGCTCTCTATTTTGGTCATGACCAAAAGAACGAGATTGTAGATACAAGTGGCTGAAATGAGTTTCCGCCACAGGGTGGCTGGACTTACCCTAAAAGATACCCTAAGGGTGAGGAGCTCAGTTATCCGGGAAGAGCTCAGAGTAGAAACGCTGCTCGTTTACATGGAGAAGAGCTACTTCAGTTGGCTCGGGCATCTAGTCCGGTTGCCTCATGGACAACTCCCTGGTGAGGTGTTCCAAGCATGCGCATGCGGGAGAAGGCCCAGGGCAGACCTTGGACACGCTGGAAAAGATTATGTCTCACAGCTGGCATGGGAATGACTTAGTGTCCTCCTGGTGGAACTGTATGGGGTGACCGGGGACCGGGAAGTCTGACATGTTCATGTCTCACATAAGGTTTTTCAAAATTTCAAAAAAGTTCAGTTTTCCTGGCTGCACATAATACAGATAATGTTATTTGTCTGTTTTACTGATATGGTTTTTATGGCACATTAAAATAATACATTTTGTCATGTCGGATTAGTGCAATATTTTGAACCTCTCTTGCCTATAATGTAAAAAACAGTTACAGATAATTCATTCTATTGTCTCCTCCTGAGGTTGTTTGAAATTAAAACGCAACATACACAGACCTATTGTACATGCTATTATATAGGCCGGGGTGCGATTTTTGCAGTGCTGCTTTCTTCTGTCACAGCTATACATGTACCTGAGGAAAGACGGGCTAGATGTGCTCAGATGACAAAGTTGGTGTTGTTGCGTGGTGCAGCCTGATTGCCCTGAAACAAGAATATGACATGCTCTGTGTGTGTGTGTGTGGTTGTGTGTGGGAGTGTGTGTGATGTGCCCCCAAGGAATCCAAATAATTGAGAAAATAGCAATCAAATTAAGTAATTGAATTGGAACAGTAATCATAATCAGAACTTCACTCTGAGACGGAATGATGACCTTGTGCCATGGGTCCTATCAAGTATTCATCTTGTCTTCTTCCCGGTTGTCTTAATCCTGTTTAGGGAATATGGCTTATTAAGTTATGTGATGTAGTGTAATGAAATACTTGTCCTTCATAGCGCTGTGATATCTCAATGGAGAATGGAGGCCTCTGAGTGGCCTCATTTGATGAATTCTAGCATCATGCACAAAATGCAAGGAAACAAAAAAAAAGGTTTGAAAGTTCAAACCTCTCAAATCAGCCATTAATTACTTGTGATGACCTTTTTAGAGTTCTGCTCATTTCCTGCTCACCTTTTGGTGTCTGAGCCCGACTGATTTATCAGTCAGGCTCAGACACATGATTTCATCACAGCTATGTAACCGGCAGACAGACAGCAATGTAAATCCGCCTCACACAGGATGAACAAACACCCAATCTACAATTGTATGATGTAATAATCACACACAAGAGGCACAATAAACATTGTTAGTTAATGCAGCTCATTTGATCATAATTTATTTAGAGCAACATATATAATGTCCAATAATATCGGTCCATCGATATAATCAGCCTGATATTGGCATAAAAATGTAATATTTGTCAATGTTGGTATCAGTTTTTTTTTTTAATGAAAACCGTTTAAAAAATGTGTATAGGCCTATGTGCTCCTGTATTTTCCGGTGCGAAATGATGATCTCGTCAAACCACGCCTAAAATGTGTAAACAACCGTGGCTAGCTAGTTGCAAGCTTGCTCGCTCTGTACCTGACTAAAGTTACGTTAGTGTTTAAAATAATTGCAATCCAATGTGACTAACCAGAATAATCATTAATGTTATTTGTATATTTTTATTGCTACATGGCAAACAGGTTTAGCAGTAGGTGCAGTAGATTCTCAGGAAACAAACAAGACCCAGCATTAATTATATGCACGCTCTTAAGGCTGAGCAATTAGTTGAAAGTGGTGTGTTCAAAAAATAGCAGTGACTGACGTCTTTACAAACTCAAAACTATTTTGTATAAACTGTTTTGTTTTGTCACAATCCTGTGAATTACTAAACTAATATTTAGTTGCATGACCACCGTTTTTCTGTGTGGCATGGAGTCAACCAACTTGTGGCAGCTTTCAGGTGTTATTCATTCCAAGATTCTTTAACAACATTCCACAATTCATTCCCGTTTCTTGGATTTGCTTCAGAAACAGCATTTGTTATGTCATCTCACACATTCTTTATTGGAATAAGGTCCAGGGATTGGGCTGGCCACTCTATAACATTCATTAATTTTGTTGGTTTGGAACCAAGATTCTGCTGGTTTACTAGTGTGTTTGGGGTCATTGTCTTGTTGAAACACCTATTTCAATGGCATGTCCTCTTCAGCATAAGGCAACATGATCTCTTCAAGTATTTTGACATATGCAAAGTGATCCATGATCCTTGGTATGCTATAAATAGGCCCAACACCAAAGTAGGAGGAACATATCCTGATGCTTGCACCACCAAGCTTCACTGTGTACTGTGGCTTGAATTCAGAGTCACAAACTGTCTGCGGCCCTTGAGCCAAATATGATAATTTTACTCTCATTCGTCCACAAAATGTTTTTCCATTTCTCTTTAGGCCAGTTGATGTGTTCTTTGGCAAATTGTAACCTCTTCTGCACATGCCTTTTTTACCAGAGGGACAAAGGGACTGCAGGGGATTCTTGTAAATAGGTTAGCTTCACACAAACGTTTTCTAACTGTCACAGTACTTACAGGAAACTTCAGACTGTCTTTGATGATCCCTGAGCTGATCATTGGCTGAGGATTTGCAATTCTAGTTATTCTTTGATCCTTTTTGATAGTTTTCTTCTGTTTTATGCAATGTGTCTCTGGTTTTGTTCTCCATTGTAAAGCCTTGGAGATCATTTTAGCTGAATAGCCATGATCATCAAAAATGCAAGAAATAAAAGCTTGTAAAGGATCTATATAATACTGTATATGAAATATAATAATATGAAGTGAGAAACAAAAAACTTTGAACTTTTTATGATACAGTCCTACCTCATTTATCGTTGTTAATTTGTCCCAGACCTGACAACAACTAGTGAATTTCTGCGAAGTAGGATTTTATATTAATAAATTGAATACTTTTGTAGTTACAGCATATATTGTAAAACCTGTTTGTGACATTCTAAATACCGTTTTTACCATTATGAGAGCACTGTAGACATGAAATAAGACACCTATTGTCACCTTTCCACTCCTATTATTCTTTTCTTTACTCTACATTGCGGAACTGTAATGCAGAGGCAATGAAATCACTGGAGGGACACAACAGACGGTCACCGGTTTAAAACATAGCAAGCCAACGAGCTAACTAGTTATTCTCCAATTTACAAATTTGAAACTTCAGAAAGGAAAGAACGACACATAAAAAGCCAAAAACATACCACTTTCACACGGAATGGGAGGATAACTTTTTTCACTCTATCATGACATGACATGCCATTGCCGACCCCATGCAGTGTGATGGTAATGTAAACAATGTTAATTTCTCTTCAATGTAACATTACTGATGCCTAGTGACCAGAATATTACATATGACTTGTGTTTCACTATTTTTTTTACTAATAAAAGGTCATAGTCAACCACAAAACCTGGTTCTTGTCATTTATTGACTCATTATATAAACAAAAACATGCAATAGCAAGAGGGAGCAATGTTTGAACCACAAAGTGGTGAGGGTCAACTATTGAAATTTTTAAAGCTGTACCTGTAATTCAAACAACTCTGGTTGAGATTTGCCCCTTGCGTAATGTTTCTCCCTTTAAGTTCAATTGCTTTCTTTGGGGCCATTAGTTATTGTTAAAAAATAGTCAGTTGGACACTTATGCAGTGCTTTGAAGTGCTGCTCCAAACACGCACATGTCTGTATTACACGTTGCATCGTTGGCTGAGAGGTTGGCAGTCGCATGCTGCAGAGGTTCTTAAAACAATAAACTGGTAGTAACCAAAAGTCGCATTTACATCCATTTAGAGATATGACTACTGTTTTTTACGCACCCACACACGCACACTGCGAGACTGGCCTTGTGACTTTTGACCTTGCATGGTTTCCTCTTGGTGAACAGACAAGAATAACCACGCGCTTCAAATTCTGATTTGTTGCATTCACAGCCTCCAAATAGGAAGATATTATTGTATTTTGTATGTGTGTGTTTTCATCTACATTGCACAGATGTCTACATTTGTCATGTGAAACTCTCTTTTCCTCCTATTTTCTTCAGTTCACACAGCTCTGCTAGCTCAGATGGGGTCAGCAGCTGCAGGCATTTGGTAACATAGATTTGTTTGCACCTCTGTTCAGGAAATGGTATCATGGTCCATTTAGTCACGTCCGTGTTGATTAATGTAAGCGCAGAGCTTAGCGCGTTAGCCTAACATGCTCTTGCATGGCTTTATTGCTACAGCCGGGCATTTTAACCACTAGTGGTGCTGGGCCATTAGAGTCGGTACTTTTTATAATGATGTCTGTTCACCGAGGAGGAGCTTTCCCAAACACCGATCATATTCATTTACAAAAGTTGATCAATTAATATATCCTTTAAGTGGAAATGAACTCTTCACTCATGACCATGACCAAAGTGCCTCACCTTTGTGCACTTGCTTAATCATTTAGTCAGGATGCTGCTTCGAGCACAACTTGGAGAACTACTCTAGTGAATATTGTAAACAATCCAATAATCACACAAGCATGATCGTCATGCAAAAAGCAACAAATGTAGAACAGTGGTTGGATGTTGTGCGGACATGTATCTTGGGTTACCTTGTTGTCTGGTAATGCGTGTGTGCACAACTGCAGTACTTTACTACTGTATGTACTTGTGGCATTGACATCTGTAAGCCCACTTACCCACTGCCTCTATACAAAGAAGGCATTTTCAGCTTCGTGAGTCCAGGCACATTCCAGGCCTTTCCAGATAGATAATTATGGGCCCGCTAAAGGAAGCTAACGAAGCTCTGAGTTTAGGAGGAAAATCTAAGAAATACCTACTGACACCATCTTGCCAACGTGTCATATGGCAGAAAACCTGGCAGATGGATGAGAAGGGTTTCATCCGACATTGGATGATAGAGCCATGAGGTTAGGAGATTACATACGCATGTTTAAAGAAACAGAAAAAAAATAAATGAGGCCTTAATGAGAAACATGATAATTGGAGCAAAGAGGCTAAACTTATTCTATAAAATAATCTAATTTCGAAACTCTAATAAGGATTTGGAGTGCATGAGAAAGTGGATAGGAAAACATAGTTCTCTTTAACTAGTGTCAGTTAGTAGGAAGTGTTTTACACAACACAGCAGCAAGACAAACAATGCTGTAAAGGTGGCAAGGAGGCATCAGTGGTACTCAGCCACTGATGAATTCATTGTCAGTAATATTACAGCAAGTACGACATGCACAATTGTCACACCATCAACTGAGTAGTGCAAGATATCATGCAGAGGTACATACAGTAAGGCTGCTGGATATTGACAACCCATGATATTCCAAATGCAGCTAATGTCAGGTGTGGAGTTAATCAAAACTAGATCAGGTGGTTGCCTACAGCCACAGCTGTTAATACCAATACTTTCCAGCCTGGCACTATGGGTAGAGACACCGTCTGTCTGTAGACTTCTGTGGCAAATGAAAACAGACGTTAATGGAGCATTTCTTGCATACTTCACATTACTTCTATTAGCAGTACCGTATTGTCCAGACTGTAAGACACACTTTTTTCATGGGGTGTACAAGTCCTGTGACTTGTACTCCGGAGTGACTTTTATGGGGTTTTTTTTCACTCTGACAGCAGCAAGAGGGCGCTCTATCAAGAGCAAGAGGGCGCCATTATCTTCTACTCTTATCACTCGTGTACCACTGAAAATGCACAATGTAAACCTCAACGTAACCGCCTTGGACAACGGTGTCGCAAAAACTGTCAGCAGACTTTCAAGTACCACATAAGTGCTATGTCAAATACCTCCTATTAGGGCTGAGCCGGGTACTCAAGTATCTATTACGGATAATGCAGTTTTGCAGAGTAAGAGCATTAAACTTTGTACAGCTCGTCATTATCCGTGCTCTTGGTGAAGGAAAATCCTCATTTAAAGTGGTCATGACACCAAAACACGTTAATATCAATATTTCCACCCAGCTACCCTGAGGACGCTCATATTCAAACGAACTGCAAGCACTACACAAAGCCCTCTTCCTGCTTTACGTATGTAAGATACACCAGACGTAACGGGCCCAAGTGCACAGGTTATGTTTGTTGTCAACAAACGATAGCTATTTGACAAATTACATGAATGCATTTTTGATTGTCACTTTCAGATAGTTTTGTGTGGGTGGATGCACAGTAGAAATCTACAGTATGTGAATGCAAGGCAGCAGTGAGTGACCATAAATCTTATTCACGCCAAAAGACAATTTACACCATATTTTATGAAGTATAATCGTTAACGGCTTTTTGAACCACTAATGATAACATATGCTATCCGGTGGTTGTGTTTAGACTTGTTGAAAAAACAAAAGTCTTGAGCTAGCTGCATACCATGTCCAGTAAATGATAGTTGAAAGTCTACATTTCAGTGACAATTTAATCATTTTTTTCAAATCTATTGAAAAAATACAAAAACTCATGTGCATTTTTTTCTAGACCTAACTTTATATTCCACCACTGCCTGCCTGTCACACAGGAGACCAAGGGGCCTGTGACAAATGTGTACAGTATATGCTTTGTGCAGGTACAGCATGTGGTCATGTCATCCCTCTCACTGTAAGGGATCTCACATGTTCATTCAGTCAGCATAAAAAGCTCCCTAGCGCCAGCATGTGGGCGTGCCCCCTGGAGCCCAAAGGGGATGAAGAAACCTTCATCCATTCAATAAAAATGAAACAGATAAGACACCCGAGCTACTGTGGCTGAAATGCAAGCGAAGCAGGAGCTGTCTGATCCTGCCAGCCCTCCTGAGGTCATGAAGACCTTGGTGGTTGAAGCTTTAATCGGGAATAAAGGATGAGTGGAGGGAATTTAGATGCCTCGAAGGCTGGTAAGTACTACTGAGGAGAGGAGAGGTTTGGGGAATAGCAGAACACCCTGTTGTGAAAACAGTATAAAATTAGCTGTTATATATGAGCTGCATGTAATGCACAAGCCATTAAAAAATACTTATAACGTTTTTGATCATTTCATGGTTCTCAGTCTCTTGTGACCACGGGGACCTTGCATTGTGAAGTTGACTGTAGATCGGAATTCCCTTGAGAATTGCGTGTAATTACTGGTAAATCATGTCGCTTAGGCAAAATGCCAAAGGAAAAAAAAAGACAACAACAATTAGAGCATATCATAGCAATCTCTTGCCTTTCACACAGTGCAATGAATGCCTCCAAGGTTGTGCAATTCAGAATTTGACCACAATTTGTCAAAATGCATAGCACAAAAAAAAGTACAAAAACCCTGTCAGGCATCACGTCACTGTTCCGAGATTTCATTTTAATGCGTTAAAAGATTGACTGTGCACATTTTCTGCTTTTTGTAGAAAAAAATAATAATACACAGAATAACTGAAGTTATGTGAAGTCTTCAGTCATGTTCAAAGCCTCTGGAAGTGACTTTTGTCCAAGCTAAACGGTGTTGTCACCTGTTCTAAAGACAGAGTAATAAAAAATTTAACAGCTTATTCTGTCATCAATTGTGACTCCTAGAAATGTATGTTCATTTACCCTTTCAATTTCCTCACCATCAATCTGTATTTTCTCACAAGTATCTTTTTCTGCTATTACAAAATGGCATTTTCCTATGGGAATTTTTTTTTACAAAACCAAATAAATAGACATTGGGAGTTATATTATCAAACAAATACAGGGTGATTGAAAAGTACTTGTAAAATACTTTTTTATTATGTAGTACTATTTTTTCAAATTTGTTTGTGTTCCATTCTACCAAGCCAACGACTTTGGAAAAAATTTAAGGGCAAATACGCGAAGTTATGTCTTCCATCCCACAAGAGTTCCTTGTGAAATCAGTTTATGCGGTTCCCGGGCGGCTTGAGAAATTGGTGGCAAATACTGGCAACCATATTGAATTTTAAATAAAACTCTATGCAATACACTCATACTCATACTCATTTCTTGAACTAGAATTATAGTTCAGAAATAAATTACAAGTACAGAAAAACTTCTTTTCAATCACCCTGTATAATTACTTTCTTAGTTGGTTGTATGTTTTTTTGGTAATGTAAAGAAATTTGCTTTTTTTAAACATCTAACACGTCTAACATTGAAAAATAATAAGCATAAATAATGCCTAATTTTCAAAATAGCACAGTAAATTTTGTAAAAAAAAACATTTTTATTCTCTAGGGGAATCATGGGAAGGAATCCGCTCCTGTCGCACAGTATATTGGAGGGGAAAACCACCTGTTTTTTCAAGACACTTCTGCTTAATTGCACCAATTTTGAAAGCGGGGGATAACTGGAGGGCAGAAAGAAAAACAAGTGTTGTAATAGTGAAAAAAATATGCTATGAGTGGGAGTTTGAAACAGCAGTAAAGTGATGAGACGTAAATACATCCAAGTGAGCAATGCCTGTGAGGATCAGAGAAAAAAAGACCTAATGAGGTTGAGTTATTATAACCACATTTCTTTCATTTTGCACAGTGAAAAGTTTGCCTTTTCTTTGTGTTATGGCAAGTTGAACATTGAATTAGTCATAGATCCCCCGTAGGCCAGGTCCTGCAACACAGCTGTCCTCTTGGTGAATTTAGAAACATACAGCCATTCATGAAAACATGCACATGCCTATAGACAGCACAACTGCACACAAAAACACACCACTCACTGAGGCAATAATAGATTTGCCACCGAAACATAAATGAACACTTGCCCTTTAATACCGCTGTAGATGTCAGACGCTAGGCTGCCTCATTGATGCGAGGGAGAGAAAGCCCAGCAGCTTGATGTTGATTTGTTTGGAGAAGGTGACAGCTGCAGCAGCCAAAGAAATTAATTGGTTTCACCACAAAATGCTCAAAATATGCAAGACTAGCACTACATTGTGCTTTTAATAATGCCACTGTATACTGGGCATAACCACTCAGGACTCAAATCACTGACACTAGGTCAAAATTATTTATATGCAGGTCATACTTTAAGTTAAAGTGAAGTAATGTAAACTGAAAAGTAGCTTTGAAAGAAATTACAGTGGAACCCCGGGATACGAAATTAATTTGTTCCAAAAGGATTTTCATAAGCTGAATTTTTTGTAACTCGAACAACATTCATTCAATAATTTTCTATACCGCTTATCCTCATTAGGGTCGCTGGTATGCTGGAGCATATGCCAGCTGACTTTGGGTGGTACACCCTGGACTGGTCGCCAGTCAATCACAGGGCAGACATACAACCATTCACACTCACAATCACACTCTAATGAACAATTTAGAGTCGACAATTAACCTAACCCTGCATGTTTTTTTTGGAATGTGGGAGGAAACCGGAGTACCCGCAGAAAACCCACGCATGCACGGGGAGAACATGCAAACTCCACACAGAAATGCCCAACGGAGATTCGAACCCTGATCTCCTGACGGTGAGGCCAACATGCTCACACTCATCCACTTTGCGGCCCTAACCCGAACAACATAACCCTAACCCGAACAACATTTAACTTTTGTTAAACTTTTGTTAATGCCTCCTCCAATTAGCTAATTCGTTCCAATGACCCGGAAGACCCCTCTTACAGTAGAAAAAAACACTGTCCTGCACATTTAATACTGTATAAATAAAAAATATTGTAATACAAATGTAATGTAATAATAAAACCTGAAATAGAATGTATATTGAGTTAAAATTCTAAAAGTTTTTTACCTTTAATACGCAGCGAAGTGCAGTACAGTACAGTACGTAGGCTGGCAGCGATAAACCAATCAGAGAACATTACGTAATACTACAGTGCGTACACTTACCTCCACCATGGTAATGACAATTTTGAGGAAACATAATCCTTTGCACCTTCTTTGTATCTTCTTGCTTAACACAGCATTCTGCAACTATAACCATACAAAAGTGAATATTTCTTTAATAAAAACCTTTCAGTCTTTATTCTCTCATTTCCAGCCAGCAGATACACATTTTACAGAAAACTATATCTTTAAGCCAAAATATGCCCAGTGTATTAATCGTTTTGGGTTTAACTGCATATTCTAACCAACAAGAAAAATAATTTGGGAGTACTACCATTTCACGTTGTAAGCCCCAAAATGGAGTTTGTTACTCTGAGAAAATCTATCTTGACTTCTCTCCCTCGCTCACGCACACACACACTCACGCACACACACTTGTGTGTACTCGCTTCTCATATCGTGGCACATTGTGGAAAAAGGGTAATCAGGAGCTTGAAATCATCATTGACAGAGCAAACGTGGGGCAGACAGAGTACGTGAAAGGTTACACATTGACGTATATCTTGGTCAGAACACACACACACACAAATAGGAGCCGTGCAATCAATAACAACATTTGAAAACCAAGAGGGGAAAGCCTTTGCAGGAATTCGATATTCAGCGTTTCTGACTACACCTGATAAATACAATGTATGCTTGTTTTAACTGCAAGACTTCATGTTAAATGTGCAAATTCTTGGACTATTTTACTTGATCCCATTAAAATAGTTCTATTGCACAGTTTCCATTTGCTCAGTAAGAAAGGTAGTAAGAAGTTGCTAGATGACATCATTGACTAATTTGCATAGTTTTTGCAAATGATGTAACAGATGCTGTAACATGGCCTCGTAGGAGGGGGCAAAAACGGGAGCAAAAAGATCTCAATTTGATTTTAAATTACAAATAAACCAGATTTTTGGTCTGTTAATTTAAAAGTGTCCATCACTTCGTCAACATAAATTAACTTCAATATTTTATCTCAGCCAGCGCCTGTGAAAGTCTAGACAATGTAATAATTACAGCCGGACTTGCCTCCAGCCTCCACATTTTATCTTGCAGTTAGAACTACTAGTTTAATTTATCACACATCGTTCTTCCATCACGCGTTCTGATACACTGACAGGTAAGTATCCGGATGAGGCTTTGAGAGTGGTGATTTTAGATCCCGCTCTGTAAAACAGCAAGATCAGCCTTGCACATGCGTGATTCATTTGCATTTTGTTGTCATAGAGCTCCACTATGCTCTCAGTGTGTCACGGAAGCTGACTGACAGCTTTTGGCTGCTTTGGGGCGGGGTGGGCTCCTCAGCAGAACCTCCTGCTGCTCAGAACCCGCTGCTGAGAATAGAAAATGCAGAAAATAGTTTTACTTTTCTCCAACGACGCCAGAAAATTGGCTAAATTTGTTGCGAGTCGCTTTTGGGAAATATGACACAAAGAAGGTCTGGAAAGTTGAGAGATTTAGTAACAAAATCGCCAAGTTGGCAACACGGTTTTATAGTCACATAGTTTATTTTACAACAATTGTGATATGGGAAAAAAAATTGGCACACAGAGATAATAAATTTTTTTACTGACTGTCTACCACTTGTTCAGGATCGCTGGTAAGCTGGAGCCTATTTATTTTCATTCATTCATTCATTCATTTTCTGTACCGCTTATCCTCATTAGGGTCGCGGGTATGCTGGAGCCTATCCCAGCTGGCTTTGGGCGAGAGGCGGGGTACACCCTGGACTGGTC